>JAQGAE010000145.1:0-52911 GCA_034696685.1 Julus scandinavius | reverse complement strand
TTGCCTATCTCATGCTGCCACCTGCTGACAGCGTGTGCAAAATAACGGACATTTTTCAAACTTGTATATTAATTTTTTAAAAATACATTATTTCAAAGTAAAAAACGACAAGCAGAGCCCCTTTCTGATCCAACGAGCCACCCCAAACAATTCCCACCCGCACCCAAACCTCCCTCATAGGGTTGTGATCCCTCTTAATTTCAAACTTATCCACCAAAACAAGTGTTCACGTTAGTTTGTCTACCCCCTGTATTTGGTATATACGAGGTTAGGATGCCTTTATTATACAGTAAGCCTCGTAATTTTCCGAAACCTATGCAGAAAATTCAAACTATCTATGTATATAAGGAATAAAAGAGGGAAGTGAATCGTGTGTGGCAAAATATACCTCGAACATTCAAACAAGTTTTATTGTTATATGGTGATTTACTAAGATTGGTGTAGGAATATCTAAAGCCGTTTATTACGCATAAAATTGCGCATTTTAATACCAAAAAATTCACAGTCGGCTGCTTTAATCCAGTCATGTTTTAACTTTTTTCAAGACCCACGAGATTCTTGTGTTGTAATGGTTTTTTTTGTGTGTGTTCAGCAGTCTGCAGGTTTACTGTATTATCATCGGCACACAGTTGAACCATTAATTTTTTATTGTTCTTAATGCCTGTACTTTCTTTCTCTTTGGTTGTCTTCTTCTTCAGCAACGGAAAACTACTGTGTTTATAACATTTAGTATAACGAATACGCGAATCATTGGCAAACATGTATGGACTTTCAATTAATCCATATATGCGAGAGGCGTACTTTTCTAAATTTAATTGCGCTCCTTATGTTCCTTTTAATTGAATCTTATTTTTCCACGGATATAATGAGATTTTGTTTTGCAGAGAGCAGCCTGGATTGATCGTAACTAGGCAAAATTCATAATCGGAGAAGGATTAAAATTATAAATGAATAAAAATCTCTGCTTTTGATATTAAGTTGGGATAGACACTTCTTGGACCGTATATTAATGAATAGGTTTGCACTGCATTTGGGGGGCTAAACATCGCTTATTTTGTTGTCTATTTTCAAAGCATATGCAGGGAAATGGAATTTCAAAATAGAGCAAAAAGTGAAAACTGGAACAGAGTTGAAAAATTATTGAAATAACTAGGAATTTGGCTGTTTCTTCTCTGGTTTTAAAAACGAAAAAACAACTACAATTTGCTTCAATTTGAGTATAATAATTGGTGAATTTAATTGTTGGCCTTTAGATCTGTTATTTCGGTTTGTTAAATTGTGATTTGGTGCTAAATTAAACGAAAAGTATATGGAATCTGAATTGTGTTATTTGGAATATGTGCACAGTTCAGGTAAGATGATTATTCCCAACACTTAACTAGTAAATGTTAAATTTCTTGGTTTGATACGAGTCCGTCCTCCTGACAAGGTTTTACTATAGTTGAAAGAAATCAAGATCACGTGCAATCATCTTACTTAAATGTGCTTAAGGTTAGTCATCACCTTAGACTGGTAACCAAAGCTCGCAGGACAAAGCCAAATAAATTGGCAGTTAGGGATAATGCGGCTTTGAAATGATAATAATTAGACCTCTTGCAGTGTTGACTTTCCAGAGAATTTGATATAGGTATAGTTGTAGTTTTTTTTATGATGATTCCAGTTGGATATTATTTCTCGGCAACGGCATGTGTGTATATCATCGACAGGAAGCAATGTGTTGCCTGCGTAGAAAACAAATCATAAAAAAGCGTTATAATTGAATTCTGAAGGCGTCACGACCTTAAGAACTTAATGCTACAGAAAAGCCCCAAGTCTGTAATCCAATTCCTTTAAATTCGAGGATTTTTGCACCCCGCAATCCGATGCATTATTACAGACTGGCGTGGGAGATCATGTAGCACGACCACCAGCGATTTTTCTATTTTCTAAGAATGGACGACTTGCTTTTTTGTAGCATTTAGTTTTTCATCGCCCAGCTTTTAACAGATCCCATTCACATTGACAAATCGAGCAGATCTTTGTGTCCGTGTGGACGTGTGGCGCATGACGATTGCTGAAACTGCCATTTTTCATTGTCTAACTTGCCATCGTCGCTGTCTTTTCCGTCATCCTTTACGAGCGTTTCACCAAACTTAATGATGGTAAAGATTTTTCTTTTTCATTATTAAAACGGAGGAGAAACTGGGTGTTGAGAGTCGTCTTCTTCGCATATGTCCAAGACGTGGTGCGTGCGTGGCGTCTCAATTCAATTCAACTCAGTACCCTATGCAATCAGCAAATAAATACCATATGGTAGGATGGTCGTACCCAATTTCAGGACAATGCTCCTACGTCAGTAGCGACTTGGACATCATTGTTAAATTCTCAACTGCAGTATTTAGAATATACGATTTTTTTTAACATCTTTGCATTTTGTGTGATGAATGTATTGCTTTTTAAGGTTTTGGATTTTGTATGTGCTGTGACTTGACTACACAGTTGTATTGGTACCTCCTCCTCTATAAACCAGACCATTACTGATCTGCTTAAGCGGAATGAAATCGTATTTAGCCCTAGATGCCAAAAAAAGAAGCCCCAACTGGTATATACATGCACTTATGTCTCCGTATACGCAACTTCTTTCTTAGCTTTTTCACTTTATCACGTCGAGTAATCTGAATGGAAACTCGGGTGCATCATTCGGAATTTGCAAGTGCGCCGAAGATTGATTACCCTTTTCGTCCGCTTAAGCATTCGATTGATCAGTATATAAGCATTTTTGAAACATTCTGTGATTAACCTATAAGAAAGAGGTCTTTTTCGCATTAACAGCTCCCAACGTCCATCACTGGAGAGGAAGAAACCTCAAGAAAAAGGGCATGCTGCAGCTGAAGTCCAATAAGAAAGCAATTCTTCACTCCAGAGGTCGTGTCATATTGAACTTAATTCCTACATTAACTTTTAAGGCCGTCTTCGAAAGTGAAAATGAGAATTTCTTCTTGAAACTCATGGGGATTCCATCTGGAGATAAAATGTCCTTTTATCGCAAGGGCACACAATCTGTAAAGGAGCCACGCAAGAATAGGGAAAGATATTACTGTTGAAACGTTTAAGCCTGTTTTTTATAGCGTTCTGGGCAGTAATTAGGTACATTGAATGAATTTGAGTAACGAGTAAAAGAATACTGAGTACAAACTACAAAGAATAAAATAATACTGAATACAAATAGTAAAATAATACTGAGTACAAAGAGTAAAAGAATACTGAGTACAAAGAGTGATTTGAATACAAAATATACAAAAATTAATTGAATTCGAATGTACTCAAAATGTACGAGTACAATGCTTTCGATTACAAAAGTGTACTCGTAATGGGTGATTACGAATGTCCTCAAGTTTTAATGTAATCAAAAATTATGAGTACCGATGTAATCGAGTATGAAAATGAGTAACATTTGCATTTTTACTTACGATCATTTTGTTATCGGATGTACTGTTCTTTTTCCCCTTTAATTATTAAGATTTTGCTAATGTTTATCAGGGTTTATTGTGTTCTCGTATCATTACGATTTTTTTTAGTTTTAATTGTTTCTGTTCGTAATAAAACCTACGTTCTTTAAAATAAATTGAGTTCCCTAAACGATACTTTTGCAAGTATGATTCCACTGCAATCATAATCAGTACTCCTACTCATGAGTACAACTTGCCCAACCGGCTTTTATTTCGCCTTTTCAACCTCGTCCTGTTTTTGGTTTCATCAGCATTCAATGTATGATTTCAGGGATCAATTAATATTAATTTTGTTCAAATGACACACTTGAGTAAAGTGCTGAAGTTATATTCATATAAAATTTCCAGCGTAATGATCAATAGTTGACAATTTTAATACACTTAACTAGCCCTTTTGAATATGTATACTGGCGCACGAACAAACCCATTTGCCATAGAATACATAATGACCAACTGCATGGTATTCGTTTTGAAACTACGTAGGATTTTATAACCAGATTACATAGTGCTAATGTGAAAGTTCGACTATTCCTTAACTTCGGCATTTTCATTTGAATCCAATTAAATTGCAGCATAATGTGAATCTCGTTTCCATGCGCACTACTAATTCGATAACATTGTTTTTGTATGGATGTTGCTTATTACATGGAAATTTGCATCTTAATGCGACATTTAGGCAATATACGAGTAAATCGTAATTTGTCAACTATTATGCAACCTAAATCGAAGGGCGATCTCGTCGTACTGGCTTCTTCATGGTGCGATGAATTGCAGTTGAAGTTAAATAAAGGGAAATGCGTAGTGGTGCCTTTCTCTCGTTAAGAGAGATCACAACCCCATCCTTTTCAATGTTTCGGGCTTGCAAAGATACTCATTGTTGAATGAGGGAGGTTTGGGTGGGGGTGAGTTGTTTGGGATGGCTCTATGGATCAGCAAGGGCCTCATATTGTTGTTTTTCACTTTGAAATGATAGATTTTTTAAAATTAATATACAAGTTTGAAAAATATCTGTTATTTTGCACACGCTGCCAGCTGGTTGTGTTTGCAAAAATTCAAATAATAATTTAATTAAAAAATCTATTTTAACGTGAAAAATGACATGGTCAGTACCTTGCTGATTTATAAAGCTATTTTAAACAATTTTTATTTAATCTTTTTTTGTTTGACTGTGAGTGTCTTTGCAAATTTTCCCATTGAAAGGGATAGGGTTGTAATCCCCCATAACGGAAAACTTGCCAACCTGCAGAAAGTACTCATGAGTACTTTCTGGATGATGTTCAACTCGCTGTCGTTGATACTGTCAAGTATCTGGGGGTTTATATTAACAAAAAATCTTTCTCGAAATCGCCTTTTCACAAAAATTGTTGATGCTGCGAACCAACGCCTTAGATTCATTCATTGCGTATTTCGAGAATGTGCGGAAAATGTAGAGGAACTTGTACGCATTAACTCTGGTTCGCCCTATGTTAGAATCTCATGAAATTGGGTATGACCCCCACCCCCTCATACCATATGACATTTATTTGCTGACTGTAGGGTACTGAGTTGAACTGAATTGAACATATCCGATACTTAATATGATAGCATATAGCGAATTCTTTTAACTTTCTCTGTTGTATTGCAAGGAATAACTTAAGTTTCTTTAGCGCTTTATAGAGGAATTCAATCTACATTGCCTCAAGATTTAGATTAAAGTATGCAGCATTGTGCAGTTAATATTTAAGGAGATTAAATTGATTATTAAGCATTCATGTTTTCCAGATAGAAATTTCTTTTCGTCAATATTCGTACTTTGCTATTCATATACAAGAGGATTTTTTCTTCAATTATTACTTAAAAAGACTGAGATTTCTGAAGAACATACTGATTACAGTTTGTTTCTTCGAGTACGACATGTCGTATTGTTCGCTAGATTGGTGCATGGCTTTTGCATTAATTGATTTTTCTTCCTTGGGTCTGACAATGAATTGAAACTGGCAAATCGATGCTTTGCCATTGGCAAAAAAAAGCATTACATATTTATAGTCTTTCTTATTGCTCGGATATACTTGAAATAAAACTTGGGTTTTATGCTGAAGGAGTTGTGCTTAAAGCACTATTGCGAACATTTTCATTTTTTTTCATTCATCTTTCGCTGAAGAGACTCTGGCAGGTTATGGATAAGTCATGAGAGGTTGTCTTGTTCATTATAGTTTGTTACCGTTTCTCATTAATAAGTTTTTCTTAGAATCATATTTTTTTTTGCATTTATGGTTCGATAGCCTGATTTTGTAATATGGTTATCCTGATCCCCAGCACGAAATGCCCCTACAGGGCTCCTACAACCTGGAAAAACCTAGAATGTCAGGGAATTTTTAGAAAGTCATAGTTTTTCAAATTTATAGTGGAACATTTTTGACCAAGACTACGCTGACGGAAACATATTGCAAACTTGTTAAGCCATGATTGGAAAACAAATTTGTTTGAAATATGTAACTTCAAATCCACTCCAAGTAGCTCATGTGTTGGGCTAATTGATTTACAAATGTTTTCACATGTTTATGTATCAATTTTTTTTACCATTTTACTACAAATAAATATCTTCGCTAAGTAGAAACAAGTCATGGAAACACTTCAAAAATTTTCTGGAAAGTCTGTCATTCTGAAAAAAAAAATGTGGGAACCCGTGCCCTGTGTTCATAATGTGAAATAATTGTGATTTTAGGTGCAGTGTTTGAATATTTCATCATAATTTGAAAGATGTTTGTTGTCCGAATTGATCGATGTCAATGTTTTTGTCTAATAACTTATTTTCTTATCTTTTTTAGGTAAGCCTGAATTCGTTTTCTTAAACTTTGTAAAGAGTTCATTGCAGCATATTGTCAGGTAATAAATACATCTTACTATAAGCTATAAATAATGCATGAACAATGTTTCAAAACATTAGTTGTTTCTGTTCGAGTTTAACAATGAGTGTCTGATAACTATAGCGATTAGTTGGTTAAAATTCATGATGTCATTAAACAGATTTCATAATTAATGTATCTGTCAATTATCATTGTTAATTTATATGGATTTGCGTTATCATAACATAATCATGAACACAAAGATAGGGCTTTGAATGGATTATTAATTCCAACTTTATAAAATAGACCAGAAATTTCTACATTTGAATACTAAATTCAGTTTCTGTGGACAACCATGCCGGGAAAATCTTTCCTTTCTATCGACAATTACCATAATTAAACCTCATTTGTATAAAACAGCCAAATTAATGCTAACATTTAGAGAAAGTATAGAATCTTTCTTCCAATTTGAAAAAAAGATTTTCTTTTACTGATTAAAAATGTTGGTAACCAGGTATATTGTATGAAATGAGCAATTTTCGATTTGATTCGCACATTAATCGCGTCACGCAAACGTAAAAAAAAATCAAATCGTTTTAAAAAATTGTATTATGATCACCCATATTAAATGAACCAAATAGAGCAAATTAAAAAAAAATGTACCCTGTAGCTTTAAAAAAAAAAAAAAAGTTTTTCAAAACGGGTGTAGTTCATTATTTTGATTTGAGGGGGCAGCACGTGTCTAACGATTCATCAGTGAAAGTTGAAAAATCCATTTATTTTAAGCTTTTTACTGAAAATATTCAGATAATACCTTTTTCTACATGGTAGTTCATACTCTACTTAATATTAAATTGCGGAAATGTATTGTGAAATTTGTGTATTCTTTCAAATTCTGTGTTTGAAAAAAATACATGGCAGATATAGGGCTTGGATTTGGCTGGTGCACCGCCTTAATAGGTAAAACTTCTTATAAAAATACAGACCTCGGCATGTTTTCAAAAATCTTGCGTTTGCTCCGTGCTTTCCTTGGTGTGGTCTAGGTTTTAGAAACATTCTCATTCCCAAGCTTAATTTCTGTGAAACTACACGTATGTCGTTCAATTCTCAACAATTCCTTCAAGTCCTTTTGAGTTTTACTATCAAATGGCAAAACTTTGTTATGAGCAATCTTGTAAACGTGCATAATTTTTAGGCGAACTCCTATTTTTATCTGGTTGTTTATTGCTTAATCCAGAATGTTTATCGCTCGGTTCGCTCTTGGGTCTTAACAAATATAAACGTAGCGTTGGGAATAATTCTCCCTAAAATTGGTTTCCGTAATCCGCGTTACATGTTAATGTTGCCATCTTAAGTTTTCAAGTTAAGTGAAGTACGACTTTGCGAAATGTTTTTTGTTTTTTTGCTTTTTTGTTTGAGGAGATCATATTGGAGTAGCTCAAAGACCTTCTTAGATTAATGCAGGCAATGTTTGTGTTTCTGAAAAGCAGAAGAGCTTGACAGTAATTAGATTTTATACGTTAAGAAAGCCTTCTAGCTTTGACTTTGAGGTAATGCAGAACTAAAGACTTAAATTATAATACATGCACGCACTTCGTGCATATTATATACACTATATATACAATAGTTGAAATAAGAAAGTATTATTTCTTGTACTTAATGTGTATATTAAGCCTAACGCCGCCCTCTATATTATACACAGCACGCATCTATTTGGATTATAATCCCACAAAAACAAGCAGTGCATACCGAAAACATTTTTTTTTATCCACATGCTAAATATAATGATAACATGCATTTGGAGTTTTGATAGCTTCCGGTTCAGCAATTAAAATGAGGCACACAAAAAAAGTTGTTGCACAGTTTTAATTACAGAAAACTTGCCTGATTGCTGGGCTGATACACGTCGAATTTATCCCAGGTGTAATAGAAGCGAATTCAAGTTTCTGAATTACGAGCTAATCGCAATTTTGAAGATATGAAGGGAAAATCCCATGGGAAATAATGTTTGAAGAGGTGGATGCATCCATGGTGACTTTGCTGTGTTGAGAGCTTTTCGCCTGTATTGAAACTATAGGTGTGCGAGGAATTAATACTGAGGTGAAGCCGTCTATGTTACTGAACTTTGTTTTATTCTGTAGGATTTTGATTAATAATTTTTGTTCATATATTGCCATTTTTGTTTAAAAATACATTAGGCGTGTACTGAAACAGATGAGGTGGGGGGGATATTAAACTATCGGTGTGTACAGTATACGCAAACAAGAATATCATTTTGGTATTTCTTGTGAAAATGTTCCAGTTTTGCTACACATTATCGGCACGATAGTGTGGAATTATGGATTTTTAAAGAAAGTATCGATATAGGTAGATTATCGAAAGCAAAATATCAAGTACTCGCGGTATCCGCCATTTCCTTTCAAATGGCATTTATTTTCGAACTGCAGAGCACTGAGTTGAATAGAATCGCATGGTATTTTCGACATATCCATACACTCTTGCTTCAGTTGGGAACAAGTGACCTGGAACTTTGAAAGTTCTGCACTGCTTTTGGAGTATACCTCAGTACGGTTATGTTTGAAATGCAATTTGTCAAATTGGTTAACAAGCAAGATCAAGTTTACCAAAGAACAACGATATCACATTTGCATATCTTCTTTATACTATACAGTGGCTCTTTAAGCCATCAGGGGGTGTTAAACTGGTATAAGGTTAATTATGTCTCGTACAATAGGGATTTAACAGCATTTATACACGATTTCTTGCGGTACTAAAAAACTGTTGCCTTCATACCAGTTTGACTGGTTACGGTCACGAATGAAAAAAATTAGATAATTTTGTTTTTAGGTAATTAGTTTGCAGAAATTTCTAGCTCGTTAAGTCGGGTCCACACTCCACACCAACGAAAGCACGGAGCAAAAGCAGAAAACACAGAAACAGGAAACACGAAAACAGGCTTTCAGGAGCATGCTTCCAAAAACAGATGTAAATACCAAAAATCAGGACAAACAAAGCAAAAGTTTTGAAATAATGATGCAAAGCCTATAAGGGCAGACCTCGAGGTTGTTGTTTGGGACCCTACGGCGAAAAGTGGGGCCAATGCGGTCATATGTATTGTTCGCAGAGGACTTGCCTTGGTACAAGCGCCGTAAAGTGGGAACATTTGTTTCATTTGATCCCGACCGCCTCTTGGACCGATGGACGAAATGTTTTTGAACGCAAAAAAGCCTGGAAGTTTGCTGAAACATTGGGACGAAAACTTGGCAAGCAAACTTTTATCGACAACATGTTTTCAAAAACCTTGCTTTTGCTTCGTGCTTTCGTTGGTGTGGACTAGTGTTTATAGCTGCTAGTTCTGTTTATTTGGGGACTTTCCATCGAAATCGCGATGCTTTAATGCTCCGAAGCCCATCCATTGTTCCATCATTGTAAATGAAAGTTTGCAATGACTCGTCATTTTTCAATTTCTATCGAATGATTTCCCCTTCATTACTGCAACAACATCTCGAAATAAACAAAAAAGTCTTATCGTCGACATTGGTGCAACAGGGGTGGTGATAAAAGAGAGCACAATGCAAAACTCCTCCGGCCCATGCTCTTGTTTTCTGCTTCTGCTCTTTGTGTGCAAGTGCCAAATTTGGCAACTCGCATTTTTTTTTATCGCTTAGTTTCTAACCAACCATGATTTGCTCCGTATCTCCTCTTGTGACCAATTCACGATGTTTCCAGAATTGCCTTCAGGTACAAACTAATTCATGGATCAAGATGCTCGTGTGCCCAAGTGCTTGAAATATCACGTTTTTCCCCTCTGCACTTCTGCCTTTGTTACAACGCCTTCCATAAATGCCTCTTGGGTTGCCACACGCTGCAAATCTTGCAAGTTGATAGCAACCATTGTTATGAAATTACAATTCAAGGTGCGTTAACCCTAAAGCGAAGGCAGGCTTAGTCGATGTACTGAAATTGTTGTAGAATTACAATAACATTATCATGAAACTATCGCGTGTTTATTGGGAATAAGTCAGGGTGCTGGAGGGGAATGGGAACGTTGAGAAACGGTTTTATGTATATATCATTTTTTATGTATTATTACTTTTGTTGGAAACTAATGAAATCATGGTGGATTCGGATAATGGTTCACCATGATGACTATCTGTTAATGATTTTTGTTTCCATTTGCGTGAAATATTTCATTTTGCGCACATTCGCTATACTAATTACAGTGGAGTCTCACTTATATGAAACATTCAGTTATACAAACAATTTCTTGTTCCCCGGCAAATCTCCGTTTAACCCTGTGCAATGCATTATTCGCTTATACGATATTCAGTTATACAAAGGAAGTTTTGTAATATGTTTGCTGATAAGTTTGCTGATGTATAAGTGCCCTTATATACAAAGGGTGATTCCTTCCCCTTATGTAAATACTATTCAATTATAAGAAGAGCTTTTTCACATAATTGTGAAGCGTTTCGTCTATTTTAAAGACGTAAACGAAAAAGAGTGATGTTATTATTGACTGTGAACAGGTATTATATGATATGTAGCTTGCAGGAAAAACAAGCAAGCTAAAATTACAGAGTTTTTAAGACGAAATATGCACATTTCTGAAGATGTTACTTGTTACATGTACCTTATTGCTGTGTTTGTGATTATATCAAATACATCTTGTTTTTTGTTTCTGTTCTTCTTTGTATGTACATATACATTGACAAAACTATTAAACGACATTTTCTAAGAAGAATTATTCTCTATTTATTAAAATACAGTAACCACGAAACCTGCTAGTACATGTACATGCACATTGTATGCCCCCCCCCTCATATTCGTATAAGTGAGGTTTATTCACGTATAAAAACTATTCACCTCTAAGAAGAATTTTCTGTTCCCCCTCATGTTCGTATAAGTGAGACTCCACTGTATATTGGTTTACTGGAACGGAGGTTCTAAAATTAGGCCAATGCACGTTAGTTTGTTTGTTTGTTGATTTTTAACGTTATCCTATATCTGCAACTAAAGCTAAACACCAACGCCAGGGGATGAGCCTTCATCACCTGCCTGGGAATTTTGCCTACGAGGGGTTTAGAAATTCCACTTGTCCGCATGCTTTGAAATTCCATATCTCCACATGCTTTGAAATTTCATTTCTGTCATGATAGGCCATCGTTAAGTCAACAAACAAACAAACTATGTAGGACTCATGATTTCCAGGAATTCACGTCTTGACGTTTACCCTAATGTCTGAATCCCAGATTTGGTTGAATGCCTTATGAAATCGCAAATGCAATGATTTCTCCCACATTAAATCGTTTGAATTTGGTATGCTTCGACATTTTCTGCCTTTAATGGCCTTCCATGCATTTTTTTAAATATTATTTCGATGTAGAAAAAAAAGAAAAAAACATGATGAAAGCCAACGAATCAATACACTCCATTTCACCGCATTCATGGCACTGACAACTAATAAATTAGCAACGTCCATGGATAGAGGCCCCTGTTTTGCTTCCACTATTTCTTTTTTGGCAATTTCATGTGAAATTATAAAGAATATCCTTGTTCATGTTTTTTATTTCTTTTTTTTTCTGCTGCCTTATACTTTTTACCGACGCCCATTGTTTTGGAAACCAGGGTGAAATTGTGGATGTGACAGGCATTTTCATGAAAGGACGTTGGGTCGTGGAACCTGAAAAATAACGTTGTTCTTTGAATATTCCCCTATCGACAAGAAATGAAAATGGTTTATAGCCCTAACGTGTTTTTGCATTTTTGATGCAGGACGATGATTCTTTGCTTTTTTTCCCATGTATATATGGCAGTTTGTCGATGCTCATATTAATTGCTACTCACTCATATCGACGATGTTGATGAATTGTTGCTAACTCGATTTGTTTTACCAGTCTGTTTTTGCTACTTTTTTTGTATAATATAAAGCTATCCATAACACAAAGAGAGAGAGAGAGAGAAATAGCGTAAAAATGGCATGTCCAAATTTTGATGTAACGCTCTCTTGGTTTCTTTATTGTACACGTTGTTTTTTTGGTTTAATTCAACTGACCACGCAGACCAAAACGATTTTTATTTTGTATTGACATTCTGTCTTGTTGATCTTGGTAATAACTGTTTCTACAATTCTAACATTTGCTTTTCAACAAATGTATTTTAAAATTTCATTACGTGCTTTTTGGGATACTGCATTTTTAAAGGGATTCTGAAATACATGTTTTCGCTACATGCAGTAATGGAGTTCTGTTGAGAACATGTTTGTATAGACATGGAAACAAGTTTTTTTTTTCGTTGATGGGTTACATCTGCTGATGACAAGTGAAATCAAGACAACAACTTAGAGTTTATAAATTTTCTGCGGATTTTGGAGTTGCATAGCAATAACAAATTCTGATTGCTTTGTCTCATCAGGGATTTAACAAAAGATGCATCTTAATTGCTCCAAGTATAATGAAAGATAGTGTAAGAGCTTAGTTCGTCTTATTTTCAGTTAGTGGGACAAGGTCGTTTATGTTCCACCTAATTTGACAAATTAATGTACTGAAATTGGGACACGTGAACTTAATATATACTATTGATGAATATGAACTGAAATCCAAGTGGATGTGGTTAACAAACATGTCGCTGGCGTTTAGATTTGCTTCATTGAAGGCTGGTTATAAAATCGTTTTGTATTGTTAATTGGTAATGAAAAAAAAATAGTTAAGAAACTGAAATATAAAAAAACCATATGAATGCACATGTAATCTTTTAGACTTTGCAAATTCTTCAGACTGAACAAAAATAGTATAAGAGATTGCGTTTAATGATTGCAGCAATTTGCATGCAGTGTTAAGTTGAAATTTAAAAAAAAATAGGATTTCAAAGCGTGCAGACAAATGAAATTTTAAAATAGAACTAAACGAGAAAAACAAAATGGAACAGAGATGAAAAAATATTGAAAAAATTAGGATTTCGTTTTTATTTGTTGTTAAATTAACTAAAATTACGTTATATGGAATTCTGGATTGTGTTATTTGGATCAGGTGCACGGTTCAGATAAGACGCAATTTTTCTCTTTATGTAAGGTAATTCCCAACTGATTGGTTTATTTAACCTGTTTTCTTTTATTATTATTTTATATTGACTTGTAGTTGGGTCTATCATAGTAACCCTTTTCCCATAACATTGCTGTACTTGTAAAGTTTTTCTCATAGTTCTCATAATTTATAGATTCTGGCTAAATCCGGTATTTCGCTTTTTTCCCCAAATATCCATTTTAATCTTATCTTCTGCGATGTTTTGAAGGTCTACATTTATGCACAATTAATTCGGCAAATGGACAGACAACCCCTTTTAATGGTTTGTTTAGCCGCATCGCCATACCATTAAAACAGCGTACTTAATTAAAACCTCAATTAAAATTAATGTTTTTTGTTTTTTGTTTTTTGTTAGAAAAACCTTGCCAGCAACGTATTCATTACCATATACTGTAATTGTCATGGGAAGAATTGTTTCCCCCCAGTTTTTGATGCATTTTAGTTTTACAGCATCGATGCGTTTGCCGCCTGTTTTGTATATAGTGCAAGCATCAAAAACATATTCAATTACTGTTCTGACATTTTGAAAAATTCATCTTAACATTTTTTTAGTTTATTTTTTTATGAGGGTCGGGTCTCTGCAATTTTTTTAAAATATTATCGTGCTTATTACAGATGTTTGCTTC
This sequence comes from Julus scandinavius, assembly GCA_034696685.1. NCBI lineage: Eukaryota > Metazoa > Arthropoda > Diplopoda > Julida > Julidae > Julus > Julus scandinavius. The sequence goes on along the minus strand of JAQGAE010000145.1, from coordinate 38,890 downwards.
AGCTATGGCACTTACGCATTTTGCACATGAAATTGCATGCATTGCTTCGCAGCTGCGTGCCAACATTGTTGTGTTTTTTCTCGTTTTTCTTGGCTGACGTTGCCTAACATTTATTTAGCGCGCACATGAACCCCAAATTATAATGATTGCCTTGTTTTTTTTTTTAATAGAGCCGTGGCGTTTGTGAAATTTGCATATTGCCCAACTTCTATGCCGCTAGTTCATTTAATATTCATGTATTTCTGTTATCTTGCGAGGGAACGTTTCGGTTTTTTAGACACGCCATTTGTGTTTTAGTGGCATCGGGATGATTTTCATATCAACTCCATGGATAAAAAGTACAGTTGTTAATTTATGTGGTTTGTGGTTGCATCAACTTTTAAATGGGATAATTACAGTAAAGAAAAGTGTTTTTTTCCCCGATTTATATATCGTTGTATTTCCCCTTACTAAACAGTTGCCATCTATTTAGTTTCAACCAAAAAGCATGCTGTCCAGTAAACGTAAGAAGGGCCCATTCAAAAACGTCGTCCTCGAAATTCCTTCAAGAATTGATCCCACCCCTATTACCTATCTACAATTTGTCCATGTTATCCCCCTACCCCTCATGGATGTGGATACTTTTTTGAAAAGTAGGGTGTCCAGAAAATTTTTATAGAACATACAAAGGCCCTTCCTATAAATTTCCAAGCACTCGTCTCACTGCCAATTCCACGACATTTTTCCAGATTTGTGTGACTAACGGAACTTTACTGGCCTCGAAGGAAAATTTCAGCATAAAATTGGTGTTTAACACAAATTGAGGCATAATTCCCGACTTTCCCGAGGTTTTAACATTCGGGACTAGGGACACATTTCTTCCGGTGTCCATTTCAACTTTCACTGACTTTTTAAACTCAATTAAACAAAATCCAAAAACTGAAAAAAACATCATTAATGGACGTCCATAACGTCTTCCCCCTCTTTCCCACCGTCCACATGCCAGCAGACCGCCATCGTCCTACCACCCTCTTGAGGACATCCTTTGTGAATGTCCTCTTTTTTAGAAATTGATGGAAGGCACTAATAAAATGCATTTGGACTGCTTATTGTGCTGTTTTTGTCGATATGTGGCTTAATTAAGCTCCTAATTGATCCATTTGGACGTCTGGTAAGAAGTCATTAAAAGCACAAAAAAAATGTAAATATTTAATTGGATGACGAGATTTTGGTCATATTTGAAAGTATTTTATGCTCGTAATTATGCATTGTAAAGTGAAAACGCGGTAGTTTGCATGCATATTTGGTCGCCATTAGAATGTTAACTCGTGTATTTGCTACAAAAAAACAAATTATTTTTTAAAAATGTCACCGCAAAATATTCAGAGTTAATTGTCTTTTCATACGCACAACGCGGGTTTAATTGGCTTATTGGGAACATTTAAAGGAGCAACACAGCGCTCTTCAAAAGACAAAAAAAAAACCTGGTTATGCAAATGAATGGCTTCTTTGTTTGTTTCACTCGTATCAAGAACAGTTAACTAGATTTTCCAGAAAGGATTATAGAACAGATTTACATGTTTGTTGAACCTCTTTGCGTGTAGACATTTTTAGGGTGTCCAGCAGCCTTGAAAATTGAAAAAGTTGGGGATTATGCTTAAAATTCGTGTTAAACAGGAATTTATGCTTGAATTTCACGCCAGTAGGGAAATTTGCGATAATCGGGTCTTTGAAAATGTAAGAAATGAGTCTTGAAATCCTCGAAATATACGTACATTTTTTTTTAAGAATGTTTACTGGACACCCTGAGTTTACATTACATGTACACTACATGATTGAGCACATCGTGAAAATTGAATGGTTTCAAAGTCACGTAGAGACAGATATAAACATATATGCCCCAATTACTGATATGCCAATATGTACAAGAGATTTGCCAATGCAGTTTTCACATTTCCAGTTATGAAATCCTTGAAATTAACGTGCATTTTTCTCCAGAATGTTTATTGGACGCCCTGAGTTTACATAATATACATACAATACATGAGATGAACACTTCGTGAAAATTGAATGGTTTCAAAGTCGTGTAGAGTCAAATATGGACATGTATGGCCCAATTTCTGATATGTCATTACGAGGAATTCTCCACTATTGTTCCCAATACAGTTTCCAGATTTCTGTCACTCTGAAGACTATGTCATAAGTACGTAAATGTGTCGCTGTTGACACGATAATTCGATGAACTCGCAACAAATATTTGCCTGATGGAGAGACTGAGGTGTGCCAAAGGACGTCGTGTTTCACATTAATTTTGTTCGTCATGGTTTTATTTGGCGTGCCCTAGCTGCTTAGCAGTACATGGTATGCAATGTCATTCGATCTTCATTTGGTTTGACAGCTCAGATAATAAGGCTTTTGATCTAATAATTTTGCACATGCTAATGAATTTGTAGCATAACATTAGGAGGGTTTTTTCTTCTTCAGCTTCTTCAGGAGGAGTCATCCGAAAACAGTGTCTGCATTCTTCTTCTTCTTCTTCTCCTCCTCAATTTCCTGCCATCTTGAAAGTTTTTCATGTATTTTTTGGCGTCTATTGAAGAGTGTTATGGCAGTTTTCGAGGAAAACAATCCAAAGTTTTTTAGCCTTGGCTATGGACTGTAATGAGCTGTTAGCGCCCTATCTTCTACGATAAGACCGCTTTTGAAGGGTCCCATAATGCCCGTAATGGGCTTCGAAGCCTTCACTTTGAAACGCCGTGCAACTTATAATTTAGCCGATTTCATAGAATTTATTATTAAGCCTTGGCTCGTAGATAAGAAAACTATGGAACCTATTTGTTACCTAGCGAAAATAAAGAGCAAAAGTTTGACGGTGCTGAATTCTTTATAGATTAACTTCTCCAATTTATAACAAATAAAACTTTTACAGAATATCGAAAAATGTGTGACTTTACCATTTATGGTGATTTTTTATTCTGATATTGGTAAGAACCAAGCAAAATATCGCTTGGGTGAAGTTGGATTATGACATCGGTTTAGGCCCTTGATTCGCTTATGTTATCATTACTATTTTGTGCAAAAAATTTCTTTTGTGTATTTCGTGAATTTCATGACTTTCTGATATTTGGATATTTTGATATTCGATTTTATTATCAAGTAAAATGACGCTTGAATGGAGTTGGGATTTCCCATCATTTTCGTTCGTTGGCACTTGTCACTGGCAATGCTATTTTTTACAGAAATTTTCTTGTGTATTTCGTGAAATTTTACCAAATCTCATGACATTCTGATATTTTGATATTGGGTCTGTTTAAGCAAGAAAAATCGCGTGAATATAGTTGGAAAATGTCATCATTTTGATTCCTTGACTCATCTGGCAATAAGGAGGATGCCTGCCATAAGTTTATTCCACTGTCTCCCTTAATCTGTATTTATTATTAAACAAAACAGAAGACCACATTTTTTGCTTGAAAAACGATCGACTCTTTATTGCAATTCGTAAAGTAAAATAACGTCGGAATTAGATGAAGAAAATTGTCTTAAAATTACTAATTAGCATATATGTAGCTTGCCTATTCCGAAATCCTAATTGCGTTTTATGAATGTTTAAACGAGACATTTGTCAAGTTTAGATGTTCGTAAGAAGAGTAACTAAATTGAAAAGTTGGTATATGTTTTTATCTTGGAATTTTATTGATTTGAGTTCATTGGTGCTTTACTGTCTAGACTCGTTCAGTAACCGAATCTTTAAATTTGATGAAACGTAATTAAGTCGCAGAATTCGCATATTGCAGGAAATGCAAACAATTGGCCTTGATTATTTCTCTCTCTCTCTACTTAATTTAACACTTATATGGAAGAAACGTTACTTTTATAAAACGCCATTATGCTCATTTTTAGGGTTGCTTCGCAATCAATTTAAATACATCACTGCAGAAGAGAAAAAAAACGTGATTTTAATTGAGTGTTTAATGGCCCATTTTCTGGCGTTTTAAAATGTATTAAAAAAAAGCCGCTTCAACCAGATTATCCATTTTCTAGATTAAGCTAATTAATAATAATATTCTGCTGTATACGTTGATTTTTTGTTACTGGCAATCACGTTTGTCTTTTTTTCTAATTATTATCCTGAAATTTTAATGGTTGTGTAGCATTATTTTCAAAGATACCGAGCAAATTCCTCATAGGTAAAGCCATGTATTTTTTTACATCGTGCGTTGAACAGCGGTATACAATGTCCATAGATGGCGCTGGTATATATGCCCAATTTCTGTTATGGCACATAAATGGTGTGATAATTAAATAATCGGATTGAACCTGTTACAGGCGAACAGTGAGCGAAGGGGATGACAAACTGCGCATACTCTGAACAGGTGATCTTTCTCCGATATACTGAGTGATTTTCCAGATCGTGTAACGTTCAGTTCGGCCGTGGCATTTGTTTGTAGTATACCTTGCTCCCACGGTTTGGCAGAAAAATGTTAAACGTTCAAATGGTGCAACGTGTTAATATGAAGTTTCTCGTGAAACTTGGGGAAAACCGCAAATGAGTGAGGAGACAGTTAACCGATTTGTGGAAGAACGAGTCTTGAATCCTTCACCAGGACAACACTAGCGCACACCGTACTGTTTGTGAAGAACTTTTTGACAAAGCATGGAATCCCAGTGTTGGAAAATCCACCTTGCTCACCCGATCTCGCCCCATGTGACTTTTTTAATTCCCCAAGGTGAAATCTGTGCCAAAAGGTAACCGATTTGAGTGTAATCGCAGTGAAAGAAAAAGCGAGGGAGACTCCAAACATGCTTACAGCTAACGATCTGCAGCACTGTTTTGCACAGTAGAAAACTCGCATGGAGCGGTGTAGAGATCGCCAAGGGAGTGTAAATTTAAGGTGATAAAGTTGCTATTGTAAAAATTTCTTCGCATATACAACACAAGGTGATCACCGGTGGTTTACCTTATCACGGGCTGTGCATGGCCGTTATCAACTTATAAACTTAGGGACGTAGCAATCTAACATAATTACTAAACACCCATAAATTGTGTGTATTTTATGTACAAATAGTATTGATTAAAAAAAGCATTTTATTCAATTAATCAAAAAAGTGTGAGAAATTAATCACCTGTCACTAAAAGACCCCAAAGGTTTAAGAGAAGAAGAACGTGTAACGTTACATGCCCATATGCACTATACATTCAAATTCTGAAATTAGAATATGTTCGATTTCTGAAGTTCCATACATGGTCATATATGGGCCTATTTCTCGAATTTCCCTTATGGCCCATATATGACCATATGAAAGTAGATTCCATTTCTGTTACTGCACATATAATGTACAAATTTGAGATCAGAGTTGCCGGTATTGATGTTTGGAAATCGCCTTAATACCACATACCAGTATAGGGAGATTTCCACGCTTCTGCGCAACTGGAGTGGAAATTTGATGGTGACCGGAAGAGGGGGAGATGGAAGAAGTGAGGTTGTTCATGGATGGCCCTCAACCCCCTCTCGCCTTTAATTGCAAAATCATCTTGGGCTTCTGAAGACTTGTCTTCTCGCACCATTAGCTTCTTCCCTGGTCGCATATTGCAGCTGGCTGATGTTTCAATTTGGAAAAGTGGTTTCATTTCAATCTGATGGTGTCTTTTCCACAAGTCATAAACGTGAACGATGGTTATTAGTTTCTGGTAGCCTTCGTCCGATGCAACATCAGGAACCGGCCAACGTCATCTCCGACCTCATCATTCTGCAACGTGTAACAGACTGACGCGCAACGGAGCAGAGTGTGATTTATGACGTAATGGCGAGCAACTCCCGTTCCTAATAAGAAAGCAATCACCAATTTTACAACTGCTATCGTTTATTACTCCCTGTTTCTATGACTGCATACTTTGGCGAATTTCTGGAAACCCTAGCTGAGCAGCTTCTCTCCTCCGTGTCCTTTCTTCTTCTCCTCCTTGTCCTTCCTCCTCATCCTCCTCCTCTATATTGCACATTATTTTCCGAATTTGCGCGCCGTGATAATAAATATTATCCAATAATATTTCCGAACCTGGAACAGTTGTCCAGGGAATACGTGCGCCAAATGCTTTTCAGGATCCTCTCGCAGCGCAACCTCGCCGAGATTAGGTCACATAAATTGTAACGTTTGCCATATCTCAGCTCTCAGCGGTGTTATGATGCCAGGGGTATTTAATGACAACGTGCTTAACTATCGTAACTTTTAGACGCGAGTTGGAGACCGTTTTTCTATATGAAGCGATTCAAGCGAGACCGTATATATAGGAGAGGGGAATCTTGGGGATAGACGCCCCTCCCCCACAAGAAATTTTACAAATTTCAACCCGAATCGGCAAAATATAAAAGGGGAATTGTACTTTTGCATTAAAAGTGATTTTGCTGTTTAATGCCATATTCTCACTGTCCGCACAAAACGCAGTCAGGACAAATGACGTCAGTCCTTCAAAATTTGGTAATGGCTGCAGATAATCAAACTTCACGTGGCTCTACAGACTGCGCAGAGCTGCTGCACATGCGCAAAGGACTTGCGCCCACTATGGTTTAAATGGGGAAGCATTTTAAAACCATGTGGAGGGGCTTATGAAATGCTGGTCTCTGAAAAAGGAGAATAGGTATCTAACCATAGAGAAACAAGATAAAGAGGAAGGATAGTGTAGTGCGGTAGCGCCTCCTATTGGCGGGTCCGTCACAAAGAATATGCTGCAATTTCAGTTCAGAGCCGCCATGTTTTTTATTTGGTCCGCACACCAGAAAGTCATGTCGAACAGAACTTCGTGCATTGTGTGTTAAGGGCTGTGCATCTGCTCATAAGCATTAGTGCACATGCGCGTGGCACCAAAACGCAAAAATATGTAGGGACAATGAGAATACGGCATTAGAAATGCAATTTTTCTGTTTTAGAAATGCAGTTTCTATTTCACCTGGGTCGCCAATTTATGTCTGTGCCGGATCCCCACATAATACTGCAATCCTAAATATGTTGCCAAAAATTGTCCAAGCAAAGAGTCTGGACCTGGTGTAAAATGTCTCGGTCATGTTGGTCCGCGATGCATGCATGCCAAAGACTCGTGCACCACTAGGGGGTGCTGAACCCGGAATAAGGCTTATTGTAGTATGCATTGCTGTTTTAAAGAAACCACCAGGTGGAAAAATCATGTATGAGCATATATTGATTTTTTTAATATATGGCTAGACTAAAATTTGGACATATCTAGACATATTTGCATATATGGCATAATGTACATATGTGTGTCTGTATAGCCATTTGTGTTCGCATATGTCTACATGTGTATACATGGCTTTTTGTACATATTAACACATGTTTATACATCGATCTACATATATATATATATGGTCTTAACATATGCATATACGAACATATGGCTAATACATCGCAGTAAATAATACCTCGATTGATGGATGATATATGCCAAATATTGTGAACATTTCGCTGTTTGTAGACCATTACAGTTTTAAGTGACTCATTTCCTGTATATTTAATATTGCCCATCGATGGTTAACTAAGTTTTATACTTTATCTGGCTTGACTATCATTTCCTAAATATGGTCCATGCATGCATACATGCCCGGGTGGGGAAAAACAAATGTGGACCATGTATGGACATATATGGCCAGATAAGTCCATACATGAACAGGTATATGGGCATACTCTCCCATGTATGGCCAGATATGACCATGTATGATGATACTTGCTCTCATTTGCCCAGATATAGCCACACTAAAATTCTATAAGAGAATCGAAAAGTTTCATTAAATGTAAACTAACACTAAATGCAAAATTTAATTTGTAATGAAGAGCCATGAGATCAACTGTTAAGGGCCATATCACATATATTGGCTAACTCTATATTGCCTCTAAATGGCTATGTATTGCCCTTCAAATGCCAATTATGGCCCATACATGGCTATCTATGTCCCTTCAAATTACTGTATGTCCCTTTAAGGACCAAATATGTATAACTTTACCACCTGTGTGGCTCCATGTATTCTCCATCTGCGTGCACCTGTGACACATGAAATGTATATGGCACATACATGTCCATATATAGCTTTTGATCTTGGCAATAGCCATACGATGTTTTATTCCAGCATCTGCTAATGTTCCACCACATTTGTAATGAAAATCAAAACTTATTAAATCTGGAGAAGTATGAAGCATTTTTGTTTTTGCTGGCTTTCGATTTGTTTCATCAATGGTCGTGCATGTTTTTTTTTTTTTTCTTCTATTTGTACGTAGTTTCCATTTTTTCCCCCTAGAAATTCCAGATGATTCCCTGTGATGTTTCATCCCCTCGAACTCTGCATCCCTTATACACATTGACACACAAAGCGGGCTTTAAAAAGTTGTTGCTCGTTGGTGTTCTTTTGCCATTTGCATAGTCATGCGTTGAACATTTTCTGCCAGCCATGGCTATGATGAATGATACATCGCGAGGCAGTCCATCAAATTTATTATTATTTTTTGTGAGACACATGTCAGCCTATGCAGTAAATCGCATAACGAGAAACTCGCCCAAACTGGATACAACAAACAAATGACACCCAAGTTTCCCCCTCCACATTTAGTTTCACGTAACAAAAAGCAGTGATGCCTAATTATTGCTGAATGTCGGATTAATTATAAACGGGGCACATTGTCTGCAATCAAGACAGGTGATAAGTGTATATCCAATGATGCATGTACATCTTTAAATGCCCAACAAGTCTATTAAGGGAGTAGAACACCCATACCTCGTTTTACGGCCTAGATACGTTCCGGAAAAATTGGCCGTATAACGAATCAATTCTTTCTGCATTGTAAAAGTTAGGACCAATCATCGAGGAACTGTGATCAGTGGGCAGCGAGAATTTTAGTCCCATGTTAAGTGTGTCTTGACAATTTATCTCGTTGCTCAGTGAGCCGTGACAATTTTAGTCCTTGTTTAGTGTGCCATGAGCTGAATAACATTGAAAAACACTACTTTAAGAGACTTATCAGCAATGAAAAATAAATAAAAATAAAAATTCATGAAGGGATGTTTTAATAATTTCTTATTGAGATTAAAGTAGCTTTTTCTTGAAATGCAAATGTGTTATTTGTAGATTACATTGGAAATGTAGTTTTTATTGCCAATTTCTAAATTGGCGATTTAATGGAGCGTGATGAAACCGGTCGTATAAGAGATTGTTTGCCCAATACACCATATAATGATCGTTTCTATAAGTGAAAAAAAATCTGATTGAACGGCATTAATAAGTTCTTATCGTTTAGGATTCAGTGAGCACGTCTGTATTAAACATATTATTGAAATTCGTTTTTAACGTTTCTTGGACATACGATCGAGGGCTGATCAAAATGTTCCAGGACTGATTTTGTTTTAAAATTATTACAAAAACTTACAGGTTATTGGACATTGTCTCCTTCAAAGAACTCCCTGGGAGCTAGGCTATACATTTTTTTCACAGCCGTTCCCAATGCTGAAAGGACCCTGAGAACTCATCTTCTGGAATGCTGTATGCTGTAACAACTCATCCGGTGATTTTTCTTAGATTTAGTCAGTTGGGTCAATTCTGCCCTTTCAATGGTCTCGTTTGTTTTGGAAAGAGGATACAGTCTGCAGGGGCCAGGTCTGGTGTATGATGCATGGTCATGGCATTTGTTGCGCAATAATCACGAGTGAGCAATGCAGAATGAACAGGCGCGGGTTCACGGTTCAGTTAAATTTTCTTGACATGAGCCAAATGAAATGTTGCATTTCTATGACATTTCATGGGAGGTCGGTCGAAGATTCCATTGCACGAGTATGTCCACTCTGGAAACATGACCGTCGTCAGTCGAATTTGATGGTGTCTTCTGACGATGTCCAGCCTTCTTTAAACCTCTTATGCCACTCATCACACCGTGATCGAATTAGTCGTTCATCTCCAAAAGCCTTTCGCAACATCTGAAAAGTTTCTGAAAACGTTTTACCCAACTTCACACAAAACTCGACACAAACGCGTTGCTCTTCCTTTCGATCGATTTGACAAAAAATAGCCGAACACTTTGAAACCTGTTTTCACAAAACGTATGTTAGTTCACAAAAAAAAGGTCGTATATACTCTACAAAAATGAGCTGATCTCAGGAAATGTCACAGCAACTAATGCTGCCAACCGTACCGCTCTCCGACGCTCCGTCGGCGCACAATTCAAACAGTCCTCGAACTTTTTGATCAGCCCTCGTACGTTCCAATCTTGTTGGCCAAAGCATTAGTCCACTAGTTGAGTGTCGTAATGATATTAAAAAACTATTAGTGCATAAAAAATGTATTTTTATAGTATCAAGTTTTGTATACTCGACGTATTAATGATCAAGAGTAAATTTATTCTTTAACTTGTGTCTAGACAGCAAATCATTGTAAGCAAGCTCCTACTTGGACCCTTATTGATTTGCATTCTAGTTTCCCCCCTTTTTTCTTAGCTTAATAATGCGGTGTAAAGACCTGAAACAGCTTTTCGAATTAAATTATTATCGCCATAGGCGTAGCACCATATATTGCAATTCACCATCGAACTGGCAGTAAAACTCCACTTCGGAAGCCGTAATTTTGAAGCAGATTTTACGACATTATCTATATTGCTACAGATAGTCATTTTTTTTTCTTCTTTCGCTCCGATGAAGAAGGAGTTCGCTGTGATGAGGATACAGTTTATTGAAAATTGTCGCCAACGAAGAAGAAGTAGAAAAAAAATCTGTTTTTTCCTCGAAAAAGTCATGTTCATGCATTGCTCCCTGGTGACTGTCGTCTTCATTTGACAGACCTTGTAGACGTTGGAGCTAAAAGTCGAATGGGCACAATGAAATCCATAAAAAAGAAAGCATTCCATTGATAATTCCGCAATTTCGATGGTAAAAGTGCTGTTGTAGCAGAGGCCACGGGAGCATTAGTGCTCCATTCTTTCTTTCTTACTTTGGGTCCTCCCCACAAAAACTTCAATGTCTCTTAAGGAGGTGTGTTCATGGTGGTGCCAATTGATTTTCGGTTTGGTCAAGTGCATAACATGGTCATTGATTTTTGGTTGCTTTTTTGGCCAGCGTGGCCTTCGCTACACTGGGAAATACTACAGGCAGAGTCGGAATTGATGGGTTTATAGATGTCCACTTAACAGTTTTTATATTCCTTCTCGGGAGTCATAAATCCAGATTGTAAAATCTTTTTCCTGCATCGCAATGTATGGCGGTGCTCGAGTGAGACGCTCTTAAAAATGACAACTTTTGCTTCATCAGCAATGATGACTTTACGGATATTAAATATAATGACGTGTTTGTGTGAAGGCCCATCGATGGACGTTGCATTCTCCATCCCTGTGTAGTGTAGGCGGTGTAAGTCGGCCTTTCCTCTGTGAATCCAATGCCTGATTCCCACTTACCAGAATATCGAATGCTACCATATAGGTTAGGGTGTGAGCATGCGCACTTCAGCTCTTTTTTAGTGCGAATACATAGGTCGAATGCCTGGTTGCTGACGTCACTACTCTGTTGAGTAGGTAAGTGGGAGTCCAACATTACTTGCCAACCCGAGTACTTTCTGGATGGATGGTGTTCCGGGTTTTTCCGTTGATACTGTCAAATATCTGGGGGTTTATATTAACAAAAATCTCTCTTGGATTCACCATTTCACAAATGATTTAGTAGATATTCAATCTAACAATAATGTCTTAGTCGCTACTGACGTAGGATCATTCTCCCATTCATGCATCAACTGTGATTGTTACCATGCAGAAATGTATAAACAGGCTGTTTTTCCGGGTGGTATTTCCATGAATACATTATCACCCCTTAAGTTATAATCTCGTAGGATCCAAACTCAATTTTGGATGTTTTTAGTAATTTATTCCCTTAGTTATATAAATGGAGGAAGATGGAGTTTTCGAATATCCAACAACACGGTTGTATGTTTATCCCACGAAGGGCAATTTCAGATTTTTACTACAAGTGGAAATGTGTGAAATTTACGACACCGAGTGCAAACTGCAGCAAATTTGCATGGGAATCGACAACCATTTGCATTATTCGTTAATAAAAGCCAGTGCCATCCCGCAAGCTTAAAAGGGCTTGTAGAATAAGGCCCTATATATACATATACATATAGAGTAAACAAACGGCGTTGGAAATTTAATGAAGAATTGAATTTGATGTGCACCCAGTAAAACCTACTTATTGGCACGCTTTTAATCTTAATACAAATCTCTCCTCAAAGAATTTGCATCTACGCAATTTTCGATGCTATTTTACACTCGTGTACACTTCAACAAACCTTCTTTTTGCACTCGCTAGTTTTATCGCAGCTCGCGTGAAATGTGTTGAAGCTTCATTGATTTTTGCATTAGTTTGGGAGGGAAAAAAAATACTCTTCTTGCTTTTATATATTTTTTCTTCTTCGTCGCGAATTTCGCTTATAGGTAATGTACTTTCTTTTGCAGTTTGCGTTGGGCCCCATATTGCAAATCTATAGCTGGTAAACAAAGTTGGTGGGGCGCTTTATTGGTATACACGCGAATATATATTCCCCAACTGGGGGTGTATTATAGGGCCATCTGTTGGAATGATGGAATTGGGAAATGACTTCCGAGTGCTCAAATTCACATACCCATAAATGTTTTTCGATGTACTTATACTATATAGCGAAATGGAAAGTTTTGTCGCTGTTTTTTAAACCCCACACCTTTTTCTTAATCTCGTATTGTCGCAGTTTTTTGTCGCGTGGGAACTTGATGCTGGACTTACACCTGACCCTTTCCTGAAAAGATCTTACTTATACTCTTCTTGCTTGCCTAATTTATCAAGAGTTTGTTTTGGATTTATGCAATTTAGCAAAAGTAAAAAATCTTTCTTTGACAATCGCTGAAATGTTACATTTTCAAACAGCTAGCTGCTAACAAAACATTGCCATTTTTTCGTGTCAATATTGTCTATTGATGATTCTTGACGTTGTTACTTCCAATATTGGAATATGAAATGTGGTTATAAATAAATCAGGGTTCTCGCCCCCAGACCTGGAAAACCTGAAAAACCTGGAATAGTCGGGGAAGTTGGAAAGACCTGGAAAAGTCAGGAAAAAAATGTAATATTTGGATTAAAGTCAGGGATATATTTTGCTATGATGGTCATTTTCGCATCTGGATGTTCTATTTCGGCCCTTTTTGAACGGGATTAAAAATCCGATTATTCTGCTTTAAAAATCTGATTTTTCTGTGGTAAAAATCCGAAATTTCTGCAGCAAAATTGCATTTTTCGGGAATAAACAACCAACTTTCCTACAGTAAAAATCTGATTTTTCTGTGGTAAAAATGCAATTTTTCTCTAGTAGAAATACAAGTTTTTTGCAGTAAAATTGCATTTTTCAGGATTAAAAATCCGATTTTTCTGGTTTCATCTTTAGCTCTTGCAATATTAAAGCAGTTTGAGCTGGTCAGGAATTTTTTTTTTTAAACCTGGTAAAGTCAGGGAAGTTGAATATTTTATGTCCATATATAACTTTTCCACCCGGGATGTCTCGTCCTATAAACTCTGCCCTTTTAATACAGTATACCCTGAACTTCTGTTATGCAAAGCGTTTTTTGACGAAGAAGACAGCAAAATGCATATTTAATAAGTTCGTTTATCTTCCATCTGTTATATGATTCAGGTAAACGTTGAACCCGAATCCGTTTACGTATTTATACTTTTAACTGACATTTTGTGTTTCCTTAAATACATATTATGTATATACGTATTTGTTACAACCAGGGTTCCAATTGTAGCCAACGTTTGAGGCCTGTACGTGTCAGAGTAAAGAGCACGCAGAAGTGGTCATTGCCCTAACCATTGATTAGACCGATGCTTGTGAATATTATTATTATTATTATGGTGGTCACTCTGTTCCCATGATGCATTGTTTTCACTGTTTTTATCTGCAAATTTACGAGTCTCGTTGAACTCGTAGCCCGAGATATAACTCGCACTTCCGCGTTTATTTTTTATTCTGTTGTGTCTAATAAATTTGGTTTTGTGTACACCCGAATTGACTAGACAGTTAATAATAGTTTACGATCGCAATTTGGTTAATTGTTGAGGTTTAATGTCACGTCAGTCAGAATCTAAGTCCTGGCAATTAAGGCTAAACATTCTTATGTCAGTAAGTTGCGTTGCTATTTTCAAACTGCATGAGAGGATGTCGTCCTTGATCTTCACATTTTTCAAACAAGTTCAGGTCATGACAACTGTTTCATCTCAACTCTCAGCTATCAACTATTTTTTTTCATGAAATTTCCTCGACTTTCCCCATAACGTGTTTCAAATTTTCATGTAAATCAGGAGTCTGAGTTTCACAATTTTAAGATTGACTTTTGAATGGCAGCCATCAATTTTTTTTTCTCGTAATAATTAATAAATTGTGATTAATCAGTTGCACAAAATCTGAGGTACTGACCGAATGTACAGTACATTCGATAACAAAATAATCATAAGTAAAAATGTAAAAATTAGGATACATTCATATTAGCATTTAGGAGGAACCCTCGTTTCAAGTTACTCATTCTCGTTACTCTGATGTATTAAACGCGACTCAATTACTTAAATATTTCTATTCATACTCGTTTACATCGGTACTCATAATTTCAGATTACATTAATACTCGAGAATTTGTAATTTCCAATTGCCAGTACATTTTTATAATCGATTGCATTGTACTCATACATTTTGAATACATTTGCATTTAAGCACTTTTGTACATTTTGTATTCAAATTACTCTTCGTATTCGATACTTTTTTACTTGTTACTCAAATTCATTGAATGTACTCAATTACTCCCCGGTTGGCACTCATAGTTATCTGAAGGTGAAACGCCCGCAGATTGGCATCCAAATACAGTAGAACCTGTCTAAATGCATTCTTTTGGGAATGGTGAAAAATATGCTTTTAGACAGGTTCGTTTATATACGGGGGTCCCAAGTCGGGACCGGAATATTTTATGCTTTTAGAGAGGTTTTAGACAGGTTCATTTATTACACGGGTCCGGAATATTCATTTAGATAGGATGCATTTAGACAGGTCCTACTGTACCAACAAAATGGTGGCCATGTTGCCAATAACTCATCTCCTGTAGCATCTGAACGCATGGCTACACCTTTCAACAGGTGAAGTGAGAGATCTCCATAAAACGTTACAAAATGGCGTACTGAATTTCTAATTTCGTAACGCCAAAATTCTGGTTAACAGGATATTAATCTTGATTGAATACAGGGCTGTCCACGAAGCATGAAAAATCCAACGATGTGAAATTGGCCAAGAGAAGAGGGATCCTCTTGGACAAACAACGTCAAATTTCAAGCACCTGGCGTAATTATAACGAGCTAAAAATGTGACAGCAGGAAACCATTTCTCAAAAATATTATCTGTACGTTTGCTAATAAGCACTTTTCAACAATCCTTTGAACCCCACTTTGTGCTCGACCTTGGCATTGCGTTCATTGTTATACGGTGTTGGCTATTAGCAGGTTCTGCACCCTGCCCAAAATGCTAATGCCAAACATTAAATGCCAGTTATTACAAACGCCTGTTTTATAAACAACTCTTTTGCCGTGCTTTTCAGACCATTCAGGAAACCCATTTTTTGGTTTTGTTTTAGCTTAATTAATGCTATCTCCTCTCCTCCTCCTCCCCACCACCAAACTCGAGATCACTCGTTATTTTCATCTTTTCCCCCCTTTCCAAATTAATTCAATGGATGTATAGTTTGTGAAGGAATTAGCGGAGCGGAAAGCGAGGTTTTTTTGTTACTTTTTTTTTGGTATACCGAGGATGCTTTTGGCTGCATTGTGTTCCCAGTTTAGATGCCCTTCACTCGGGTATGGGGTTGTGCACAAATTACAAATGATCATTAATTAAACCGAATTAGGCCTGATTGCCATTATTTTAATTGCACTCGGGCTATGCTAATAAAAATGGGTTATTTTACATTCAAATCCAGGATTTGGGTACTATCAAACAGGTAGCTGAACAGCCTGGTTGGCATTAGCCCCTATGGCATAGGTATGTGATTAGTGGATCTGTCATTCATACAACATGCCATGGGTGTATTGTCATTTCTGTTGCATCCGATTTAGAAAATTATATATGGATTTGTATCAGAAATAAATGGAAATACACTGCAAGTCATAAAAAAGTAGAACCCAATGAAAAAAATCACAACTTCTTGAAAATGCTTCTATTCAAATGAAATTTGGCACTTACATTGAACAATAGTGCAGGAACAAAAATGAATTATAAATGTGCTCAAATTGTTCTCCGGTGGGATTTTACACAAACTCAGAGTCTGATGCGCCATTCTTTGAATGACGCATCGATTAAACGCCGGTCGAGTTCAATCCAAGTTTTCTTAATTCGTAGTTTCGAGTCTTCGATATTATTAATCTTCGATTTGTAAACCTTTTCCTGAAGAACAGTGTATATACTTGCACCACTTCTGTCTATACCAATGTATGACCATGTATGTCCATATGGTATCCATGGTTATGTCCATCTATACCTGCATAGATATATGCAATATTACACTGTACATTTGATGTGCCGTATTAAAATTAATATTTTGTGAAATTTTTCTTCCCTTAAATTTTCATATTCAGATATGGACTCAAAACGATTTTTAGCACGTTTTTTTTTTTCGTCCTTTCATGATTGTTGGCTGTGGCGATGTTTGCATGCGTGTTGTCGACTCTGTTGTAACACGTAAAAACAAGCAGTTCTCCATATTGAATCGAATGTCACGATAACTATAATTTATTTGCACTGTCAGGGGATGTTGTAATGCTTTTTTTTTGTTGGCCTCTTCGTACAATTTGCTCGCTAACTTTTATCACAATTATGGTTGACTCGCATGTGGACGACATTTGAATTCAAATGTGGTCAATAACCGGAGAGACACGACGTGCTCGTTGTTATTGATGTGGCGACCCATTGGGAATGAAGCTGATCTTAATTGGTAAATTTGTTTGCCAGCCCAATGAAATGATCTGGAATTAACCCGATTAGATGTCACGTAATGTCCCGCTGTTCGCGAGTGCTTTACTAATATTTTATTTTATACGATTGATTGCCTCACTCTGATCTGGTGCAACTTTTATATATACACCTAAATCTATTTTTAAGCAGCTTGGTTTTTTCAGTCTATTTTCATTTAATAATGTTCCTGGGTATAAAAAAAATGAAAAATGCCACGTCTGTATTCTCTTGGTTCGTCATATCCCGATTACAAGCATTTACTTAAGTATGACAAAGATGTAGTGACAAAAATAATAGACATTTCAACATATCTCCAGAATTTCACTATATATCGGTGGAAAAAAGGTTTTAAATTGTACATGGATTCAGGCGTTGAAACCATATATGCGTAAACATAGGAGATGATTGTTTTCTTTTCATTCAGAGTTCAAAGTAAGCACTCCAAGATGGTGCAGAATTGCCCTTCTCGATTTCAATCATAATTTTTCATTAAAATTATGGTTTTTTCATTAGATATGGTGAAACTTGTATGTCTACTCCAAAGTTAGCGATATATTTCAAATTAAAAAATACAGTATGATACCGACATTATATTTTGGGAATGCATTATCAGGATGTCTAAATTTCCTCACACATAACGTAAAACATTGATAATTTAAAAACAAATTAATGTTCATATAGTTATAGATGTTTTTTCATGGCCATGGCATGTATTGTCATTTTATTTGTACATCTTTCCATACATGCTGGCATCACTTCGACTGGTAATTTCTTCAGTGTGAACTGGTCATAAGTATTTAATCTTTCTACAAGAGGTGTTGCCAGACTTGTTAGACGATATACCCTTAGCCATCATGAAGCACAGGCTGTTCTATAATGATGGGGCACCTGTACATTTCAGTATTTGTGCACACCAACACCTTGACCAGACATCCCAATGGTTGGATAGGTGGGATCAAGGTCACCACTTTGAGGGATCACAACCCTATCATTTTCAATGGGTCGGGTTTGGGTGGGGGTGGCTTGATTGATCAGCAAGGTCCTTTTCTGATTTATTAAGTAATTTTGAACAATTCTTATTTGTATTTAATCTTTCTATGTACCTTTGCAAATGTACCCATTGAAAGGGATAGGGTTGTAATCCCCCTTAAATAGACTTTTATGCCCACATGTTCCATTGGCATTTAAACTCCACACACCACCTTGTGGCCTTTCGGTACACCATGTGTTGCCCATACATGGCCCGTAGACATATCCGCATTGTGACCTTTATTTAAATAAAAACCCTAACCTGTTTTATTAACCACAAACCCAAAATAAATAACCAAAATATAGGCAAGACGGGCAAAGTCCAGTATAGTCTCTACTAGTGAACCTTTATTTTGTTCATTTAACCAACTGAAATACGGTATATTACGATGCATTTAACTCCACGTAAACTTCAATCCAACGTTTGCCGGTTTCCATGACCATGTTTAAAAACAATTCGCCTGTGAATCTAGTTTCGAGAATTCCCACGGCTTATTCGCTAAATGTTTAATTCGTCGGAGCTCAAAACACACACAAAAAACCACAAAGCAGCTAATTACGAGTTGTAAAATGCCAGAAATAATAATGTATCGATGGAAACAGAGGCAATTGAAAGGGTTAGCTCCTAGTTTTAACGATTTTCTCAACCAAATTGCATGCCTGCAAGTTGCTTTTTTTTTGGTCCTTCCGTAATCACACGGGTAATGTTTGGAATGGGCCTATCATCTCTTTTCTAGTACATTTATGTATTAACATCTGAATTTATTATCGGGGAAACTTCAGGCACGGTCGAGGATACACACTGATGATAATTTATACACGCGAACTTGTTTTTTTATATATCTGTATTGTTTTCAAGCGTCCAATTTTCATCCGCTGTGCCTCAGGGGCTACTGTTATATGCATTGTAAATGATGATGTCTATTTTATCAGATACTATTATGTAGTAGTGGCCATTATGAAAGCCCCTTTATGCTCATGATTTCTGCGAAATGGGATTTTTTTAATGCGGATTTGATTCCAGCCATTTCTAGGAAACGTTTAGTATACGGAATATATGTAGATACGAGGCTTCATTCATCCCCTCGCCCTCCCTCCCCTCCTTCATTTTGCAGTTTCGAAGCAGGGGGATTCGTGAATATCTAATGCTGGAATTTTATACTTGTGTTACTTACATTCGATTCTTTTGCTTTAAATAGACCTTAAATTCGTTTTAATTGAATCTTGCGGAGCGTCCAATTGTCAATAAAATTGAGCTGCAGGCTGACTACTTCTCAGTTAACACTCATTGCAAAAAGTCTGAAGGTGTGATTATATAATTAATTTCTTTATTTGCAATTGGCAGTTAGCTTTAAAAGTCATTATTACGAGTGCAGACTTAAATTGTTTGAAAATTCAAAGTTCCTAAAATTTAAGTTGGATTTCTTGGATTTTCTGATTCATATTTCATGTTTAACTTTTCTTCTAATCATCCCTCCTACCTTCTGTCCACACGGTGTCCATTTTTGCCCCAGACCATCCTCCCCCTCATAATGTTCTTAATAGTTTTGAAGAGCAGGGTGTCCAAAAAATGTGTTGGAACATACAAAGGCCCATCCTATAAATTTCCAAGCACCCTTCTCGCTACCAATTCCACGATATTTTTCCGTATTTTTTATGATTAACGGATTAGTGTTTAACACAAATTTAGGCATGATTCCAGATTTTCCCGACAGAGGCTTTATAAATTCAAGTAGGTACGTTTGGGTCCATGGACACATTTCTTCCGGTGCCCATTTTCCCTTTCACTGACCTTTAAAACTCAAAAAGAAAATTCAAAAACTGAAAAAATACCATCATTAGTGGACGTCCATAATGGTTTCCTCCCACCTTCCTGTCCACGTGTTTGCAGACCCACCCTTAACGTACCCCCTCTTGAGGACGTCCTTTTTGAATGGCCCCATAAAACTTTATAATTTATGTCGAATTTGAGGATTAATTGCTATCGAATGAAATTCAAAGCTTGTTAAACATGTTCGGCTTCGGAAATTGAATCTCATGGGCCTAAATAATTGAAGAGAAACTCAAAACGGAACAATTGATTTTACGATTTTGAAAATGTATTTGAATCCATAGATCTGCTCGAACCATTCATTATAATGCACTGGCAGATGGATTGGTTTCCGTTTACATTAGCAATTCAAATTTCCTTCTGCAAATACATGTTCAAACGAAAAATTTGAACGCACTTTGGGCACCTTTGCATGTATAAATGTGGAAGATGTCACGAGGTATTATGTATCATTAATAACGTGTGGTTTAATGCAAAATATTTGGCTCAGTAGCGCTGCGATTTTGCGCTAACTCTCTGTTAGCTTATTGGCACCCATTGTATATTTCATTAGCGAGGTAATTTTTTTTTTTTCGTAATATATGAGGTGTGTGTATATAAGAAAATGAATTGCTATAATTAAAAATGCAGATGGATAATTTGATGTCAAGTCTTAAGTAGGCATTTGAGAACAAATTTGATATTGAAGTCCATATAGTGCATAAGAACTTTTGTTTTTATAATAATCATACTCAAACAGACCCCAAAAGTTTCGCACTTGTCTGCAGTTTATCAGTTAATTGAATCCCATGTACATGTGCTGACCCCATTTTTAAAATCACGCCTTCTAATTGGCAGGACCTACTTCAATGGGGCTTGCAGCAGTGCTTGAGAGAAAAGGCGGTTTTAACTGCAAGTTGCTCTTGCAGTCCATCTTGACAAGCCTACACAAGCTGCATTTGTGCACATGTCACAAGAGACACTCAACTTGTGGACCTTGGCAGAGTTGTTTGAATCTAATGCATATCATGTGTGGGCCAAATACAGATAACCCAAGTGAAAAGTTTGTTTGAGTACCCCTACTATCTTGTTAAGTTTAAAAAGAATAATAGTGGACTAACAAACCAAAAAACGCTATTTTAAGGAAGGAAACATGGAGTTGCTGAAAATTACTCCAAAATTTATTTCTGTCAAGAATATTGATCTGCAGAAAACTTTTTTGGGTGCATTTAGCGTGCTTCAGAACGATTTTCCAAGAATGAGAAATTATAAAGTTGCTTCGCCCTCTTTCTTTTTTTCCTCACCCCATATTCATGTTCATGAATAAGCAATGTTTATTAACCGTTAACTACTGCAGTCCTGAAAACAGTTGATGCGGTCGATTATGCATGAATCAGTCGTATAATATGCATGGGCCACCCTCTTTATACATGATTCAGTCAATAAAATACATAGATGCATTTTCTGAGATTTGATACATCATGCTGTTTGTGGAATTGCAACAATTTTGAATCTAAATTTGGTCAAGAATAGAATTTTTAATGCTTAATCTCTGCAGATGTGCGAGGTTTGTCCCAAAAGTAAGTGTACTGATTTTTTATTTAACAGCATATAAGACACCCATGAAATTTAAAACTTATCTCCTTCAAAGTATGACCCTTGGAAAGCCACACAGTGGTTCCAACGTTTTTCCACATGTCGTAGCATTACTGGAAATCATTTTCTGTTAGTGTTTGGAACCTCGGTTACACATTTTTGGACGTTGTCCACAGTCCCACAACGATGTTTTTTCAACTTGGATTTAAACTTAAGGAAAGGGTAGAAGTCGCACTGAGCTAGGCTGGGCTGTAAGGAAGTTGCATAAAGCCAGGTCTTCACCAAGAGTATCATGAAGAATGAGGATGAAATCCAAAACAAAAAACACAAACGAAAACCATGAGTTCAATGTGTCTTTTTTATGGCGTTCCTAACAAGGTAGGTTCGCTACCATCTACACAATTTTAGACTCAAGCATTGCAGACGATCTACATATCTACCGCTACCGGAGCGATCGTGAAAATGAGTCTAGACTCTCGATTTTAGAGTAGAAAACGCGTCATAAGTTGGCTAAAACTTAACTGGTAAGCAAACATTTTTACAAATTTGTTTCAACAAACTGAATATACTCAATGATGCTCTTGGTGGAGACCCGGCTTATGTGTGTAGACCAACACGTCGATATGCATTAATAAGGTGTAACTCGACCTAGTCGCTCGTGGGCAAATCAGTACTACACTTACTTTTTGGACAAACCTCGTAAAAGTCTTTGGCTTTGAAAGGGCTTTGGAAGGATGCCCAAGTACGGAGATTTCTGGTAATGCTTTGTTGCAGAATTCAATCTATATATGCATATGGTCATTTTTGAAAACCTAGAATTGATATTGCTTGTCCCATTTCTCCGACACAATTAATGTGTCATATCCTCAGCTTTTTGGAAAATAAATGTTTCATAAATTCTTTGGGCAATGTTGCCGCGCCCTCTCGCTGCCAAAACCATCCGGTCACTCTGCTATGATGTTGTCGGTTTCCTGTCATCAATGCTGATGTGTATGGGCTATATAGCTTAAGATATATGGTCCCTTCATGTTCCATATAAAAACAACGTTGATGACCTTATATTCATATAGGCAACCCAGTTTTAACGACACGCGGACTACAGGCTTTTCATAATTCATCAGTAGCCAGTATACGCTCTTAAATTAGTCCTCATAGAAAATGCAATTGATGACCTCGCCTTTTGTGGCAACTAGAATTTTACACGAAGACTGCATGTAGTCAATATAGACTCGTAGAAATTAGACTTTATAGTTGTCGCTGAGGATTATGTATGCGAGTATATATATATCTGTAGAAATGATACATTTGCCTCGTTATCGCTGGTGGGAAATGAATTCAGGCCAAGAAATGTATTGCGATTGACCTGTATTCTAGAAATGCTTGTAAAGCCTATTACTCAAACCCATTCGAGTGATGATGTATGTATATGTTGTGATCCGATTACATTACATTATTCGTGGGATTCCTTGGTGTCCATAGTTTTGAGTTCGTTTAAAAAGGTTAATTAGCGTTATAATACCCTCTGGATGACGTTTCAGTCTCTCACATATATATATATATTTATATTTATAATTGGATAGAAGACTCGTGCATGGCCATATATGGCTTTTTGTACAGTAGAACCTGTGTAAATGAAAATACAATATGACAAATGTTCATTCGCCACCAGAGGGTGCTGAATAAGGCGAATTAATGTCACAGACTATCTCGTCCGCCATCTATGTATATAGTCTAAAAATTCCACGACATGTTTGCAAAAACACATTCAAAAGACTGTTTAATGTTTACTCTGCCCTCTAGAACTAAGGGCATTGTAATTTAGATTAATAATTCCATTCTCTTTAGGAAGGAAATTTCGCGAGATTGCATAGAAATGCCCATTTCCTGTTTGTCCGCGCTCTTACTGATGAGCAGAACTTGGCCAAGTGTGACCTTTATTTGATTCCAGATTTGATTTACACTCCAAAGTTCTCTCCATCATTTGCCAATGGCACTCCTCTGAGAAACAGAATGGGCACCACTGAATTCGTATTGATTTTAGATAAATATTTGAATCCTAGACGACTATGCCAAGCATCCTGTGCCTCCGCAACCATTATTCCGTGCCTTACAATTTGTACGCTTTTCCAATTGCTAGTAAAGCTTCCCTCCCTGGAGGACAACAACTCACATAATTTAAACAGCGGGTTTTTGCTACAGGCTTAATTCAAAAATTAAAACTCATGTTGGGCGTTACTTGAGTTTTGCAGTGTCCCCAGTTGGGGCCGCACTATTATATGGACGGAACGGGATTACTCAATGGACAAAATCTTCTACAATCTTCATTCCATTGTCTTTTTTTAAAAAGTTGTATTTAACATTCCTCCTAAACTGCAAAAAGTTTGACACTCCTTCGACTGATGTCGTAATTTCTGTTTCTGATTACTTTTGGAAACATGAAAATACAGTCAATGTTGAGTGTTGGGAATTACACTAATTAAGAAAAAAAATTTATCTTAATTATCTGAACCGTGCACTTGATCCAAATAACAAAAACCAAAATTCCATGTAATTTTTGTTTAATTTAACGCTAAATCAAAATTTATCAAATCGCAAATAGTAGCTCTAAAAGCCAACAATTAAATTCATAAATTATCTTGTTCCATTTTTCTCATTTAGTTCTATTTTTGAAATTCTATTTCACAGCATGCTTCGAAATTCCACTTCTCGGCATGCTTTGAAATTCCATTTCTCCGCATGCTTTGAAATTCCATTTCTCATCATACTTTGAAATTCCATTTCTCTACATGCTTTGGTCATGCGCTTATATGGCCAAACATGTACTTGTATGGCCAGACATGGACCATACGTCCACTTACACGGTCAAACATGAGTTTTCACCCTGGATGGTATGTAAAACTTTTAAAATAATGGATCTTCGGTGAACTGCATTCTATTAGGTTTTTATTAAATGCACCATGCAATAACGATCAATGTGCATTAAACGCATTCTAAAGAGTACCCTTATAATCCACGGACAATTCACCAACCCTTATGTTTATCAATACTCCGAAAATGAATTTAGCCTCAATTTTCCGATTAATCGATATAGTTTTTTAGGGAATTTTTTATCTAAAGTCTATAATTTTGTAGTGGCTAAACAATGAGCTGTATTTGACCTACATTTGTTGGCCAATATCATAAAGATGTGAATAATTTGAGTACAGACTTTTTTTATGATTTTTATTCTCCTTAGTCTGTAAAGACATGAAGCAGAACCGGAACTTTTCGATTGTCTGTTATGTTCGTTGTATCAAATTAAGCAAATTGCATACTAGCCTGCCTACCTTGGAATCCTTTCTGGCAGAACCTGAAATAAATGTAATAGTTTTTTATATATGCATTTCTGAAAATGTTGCCAGTTTGAACACGTGAACAGAGCAGCGCGGACGATGCTTTTGCTTAATCATGTTCCACGAAGCTTTATCTGTAATCACTGGGAAAATGGATTCTTGCTATACAACAACTGTTCTTGCTGCACTTTCGAAAAAGCTTTATTAAGCGGCACATTTTACCTCGTTGCAGTTGTGCACTTTTTTTTATTTTATTTATCCAAGTTCTCTCCATTACTGAAATTAAGTCTGTCGAGCGTCTGGGGATTGCCCCCTTTTCAAGTGCGTCATTGGAAAAGCTGGAACAGATGTCTCTTACCTTTGGGACATGGTTGCTAATATCGAAATGTGCTTTGTTTACATAGTGATGCCATGCTTGACACCATGTGTTGACAAAACATACTGATATGCCAGAGGAGTGACTCTGGCGGTTCGCTTTGTCTATAATTTCACAGAATTTCTAAATAATTAAAAAATAATTAAACTTTCAATAGAGTTAGGTTGCTGCTTCTCATGCCTCAGCGCCATCTACTGTTTGGAAACATGTTTGTCCATTTGATGTAAACCTAGTTCTTAGTACACATTGCAGTTCCCTTATAAACTCATTGGTGCCAATGCGTTTATGCGTTTAGAGAGGTTTTTCATTTACACAGGATGCATTTAGACAGATTCTGCTGTTTATAATGTTTACACCCAGGTCACTTTAGTTCAGATTCTCAACCTAAAACTGTGTTCACCCTGTATTGTATGGCTCAGGAAAAATGTTATCGAACAGTGCTAATTCCTCGTATCATTTAATCATCTTCGTAAATTGAAAGCGAACTTAGGAGATTGTCGAATAAAGCACTTTTCTTGATTAACTCTCCAGATGACGTTGAGATTAAATTTGCAGTGCTTGTTTTCAGTCGCGGATAAATCTGGGGAAATGCCAGCTGAAGAAGAAACAGGATTCCGTTAATGTTTTAGGGTAGAACTCTCGAATAAAAGTACCTGATCCTCGGGACATTGAATAATTACCAAGAAATTAATGGTGCCCTCGACGCAAAAGAGATTCAAGAATATACTGCATATGTGTGTCTGCTATTCGAATGGAGATGTAATAGTATAAAGCTGATTATTTATACCGCATATTAGATATTCGTCATTTAAAACACGCATTTAACTAACATTAATTTTAGTTCGGATATTGATTGAAATAGTGCTTGAGAATTTTTCAAAGCATGCGAAGAATTATTATAATAATTATTTTAACTTATCATTGAATAAAATGCATTGATGCATGAAATCTACCATTTCAATTTTTTACAATATTATTTTCTCTCGTTTCAGATCCACAACACTTGTACAAAGGTAAGTCCTTGCCCTATCAATTAACAATGTTTTCCTCTAGTTCGGTACAGGCCCTACATTGACATTATTCGGTTTATATAGACCGAATTTCAATTACTTGAGATTTGCACGCATGCTTGCATACATCCCGGTGATCTTATACACAAGCCTGGAGCAGACCATGCATGCAATATAAATATACTTCATGTTTTGCCACAAATCCAGTTGGTGGTTTTTTTTAATGGGTCGGTTGGTTGTTTTTCTGAATGTTTTGGAGTAGACAGAGACATAAAACATTTCCAAATTGATGTTTTTAGTCTAAATTATGGAAATGTTGTAAAGCACGCTCGTAAACCATTATTTCTCGTGCATTCGTGCATGCGGTGGTAAACAAAACTCGAGAATTTTCCAGGATTATTATTCAAAATGTAAAAGTTCGAGTACATAGAGCAGTCAGTGGCTTTTAGTAGCTGTTTTTTGGGGATTTTTTTATATTTTTTTCATTTGCCCCATTGATGGAAATATGGTCTTCGTATGTACATGTTGTAAGCACGCGTGGATATCTACTCGGAAGTCGGTAGTTAGATTAAATGGATGTACGCTGTTCTTTTCCCTGAGAGTTTATATGCGAGTTTTTAGTCTTGAGGATGGCCGACATAAATAACGGCCCATTGCTTTATCCTTTAAAAAGCTGTCATGGCCGTCATGCTCGCAAATGATGCATCCATCAAGAGCGCCTTCGGATGCTTACGCCGGGGGAGGTTTGGGGGTGGGGAGAGACATAAAAAAGGACGGACGGCTTTGGCGTCCCCCCCCCCTCCACCCCCCCCCCCCCCACACACACACTCCCTACATATGCAGTCGAGCATGTGTATGGGGAATAATAATGAAATGGACGGGTTTTTTTTTTGGGGGGGGCTTTAGGACTAAAAACACACTTGACAGCATCAAGATCGAAACTTTCTTGCAGAAACTTTTTCAGAGGTTTTGAAGAGTTTCTGCAAAAAATGGTGCAGAAGGCGGACTGTAGGGGATGTTTTTCAATCGATGTGCCGTGAAGGGTATACAGGTGTTCAGCGTACGTTTGTGGAGAAACGATCGAAAACGTACCTTCTGTACACTGTGGATCAGAATTCCTCACCACCACTTTTTTTTCCTTAACTCTTATAATTATGAAAATTCTGGTAATGGGGTTAAAGAGGAAATCGCATGATGTTGTTAGATTTTAAGAGGGATCACAACCCTATCCTTTTCAATGGATCGGGCTTGCAAAGATACTCAAAGTAGAATGAGGGAGGATTGGGTGGGGGTGAGAATTGTTTGAGGTGGCTTGATGGATCAGCAATTAAGGGCATTCGATTGTCGTTTTTCACTTTGAAATGGTAGATTTTCTTTATAAATTAATAAACAAGTTTGAAAAATGTACATTATTTTGCACATGCTGCCAGCAGGTGGCAGCATGAGATAGTTGGCAGAAAGTTGTGAGTGCAAAAATCCAAATAATAATTTAATTAAAAAATTACTATTTTAAAATTAAAAATGACGAGCAAAGCCCCTTGCTGATTTGTTAATTTATTTTAAACAATTTTTATTTTTATTTAATCTTTTTTTTATTACTGTGAGTGTCTTTGCAATTTACCCATTGAAAGGGATAGTTGTAATCCCCCTTTAGAAAAAAGTGGGTTGGTGAGGAATTCCCGTCCATCCTGTTTATGTTTGTACCTTCATATAATTCATGTATTGTCATAAATCAACATCTTTTCAATATACATTATGTATTGTAACCAAACATGGCACTTTCAAGTATTGTTATTGAAGTTTTTTGAGAAACTTTTCAGACTCGTACTTTATACATAAGGTTTTTTTTGGCAAATGGCCCCTTCCACGCTTGAACTGATTTCATTCGTTGTTTATGTTCATGGCATTGGCAAGCAACCCGTTGTTTCCTCGTCGTATTCCTGGAATTTAGTATTTCAAGCATGCATGCAAATAGAAAATATATTACTATAAAGACTCGTAGTGAGCAGCATTTTGCCTATGTTTATATATGAAGCTTTGTGTTGCCTCATATATTATGCAAGAATACATTTGGTGATGGCAACAGACAGTGGAAAAATCCAGAGGCGCCAAGAATATTAAAAAAAATAGATAAATGGCCTTCGTTTTTCCATTGATTAAATTGCAAACGATTAATTATTAATGAATTTTCTTATCCTTGTTTTACTAGTTTTTCATATATAATTGGTGTTCTGGCCTAATATTAAACACAGTTCAAGTGCTAAAGTTTGCCATTCTATGTCAGCCCATTTAGGACCAAATTTGGCTCATACATGGCAAATGTATGGCCATTCAAGCTAGGGATAAGAATGGCCGATACATGTCCATATATGACTTTTCCACCTGGGAATATACACTGTGCGTGTATCAAAATTTAAAAATATTGAAACATTGAAGGTTTCTACTATTTATTCATTATTTTCAAAGTTTAGTTAATCATTTCTGCTCCTCAAGCGAATTATGTAATGTTGGCCAGGTTGTGTCTCTTCAACGTTGTTATTCCCTCGAGGGACAGACTTGCTTTAGATAACCGCAACAAACATGATGACACTACAGTTCAAGAATAGATCAAATTTGCATTAGACATACTGTATGTAAATAAGAAACATTTTCAAACTATCTTAAGGCGAAATCTTTAATTTCAAACACATATGTTTCAGGACTGGATATAAAGAGTATGGACTACAATAATGTGCTATTGAGATTGATCTTGGACACAAGTTTGGCTGACAGACTTCTCTGGAGTTAATTGATTTTTGTGTTTTGAGATTTCTCCAAGTTCATTAAAAGATGGACAGTACACCACCACTCGAATGGTTGCTAAGTTAAATATTCTAATGTCGTCATTTGCTTCCAATATCTCGCATTACATTATTGTCTACTAAAGATATTCTGGAAATTTGACACGCATAGTTTATGCCAAAACATGTCGCTGGCCTCGGCGTCTTTTGCATCTCCAAGACCCCCCATTCACTAAAATTTCTGCAAGACGTTGTCTTTTATGGGCATCGAGTTGCTAAAACTGGCTTTGTTATTTAATTTTGATTTGGATTTCATCCAAAGTTCTCGTCACTTGTTTTGGGGTCTGTAGCCTCCGTCTCAAGAGTCTCGAGATCTTGGTTTTCTTGGTTTATTCGCTCGGTGAAATCACCATTATCTCAATTCTACTACCATTCCAAACAGATTGTTAGTAACAGTCAGTAAGCTCCATAAGCTTATGTTAAACTTGCCAATGTTTCGGTGGCAGATTTCTTAAGTTCCACACTAATTTACAGAGTGCATGAAACTTTTCTGTGTGGTGAGTCAACATCTGCAGCAAAAACGACTTACTGCATTTGCATAATTATAGGGTAATGAAATATCGTTTAGTATGGTGGTAAACAGCCCTATTTCCTTTTGCAACGGTTCTCCACATCCCACATGCTAAATTTCAAAAAGTGTTTATAGCGACTGTAAAAATATACAGGAATATGTTTTTTGGGTTTTTTTTGCCCCTGTATTGCCAACATGTGAATAAACATCACACCTGTTTGTTTTGAATTAACGAACACACCATGCATAAACAGCAGATACTAGTGTCAGCAATACTATTTTTGTGGGGTTATTTAAACTTTTTTTTGGCAAATTTGTGGTGAAAATGCGTGGTGATCCATAGCATAAAACTAGTCAGAAAATATATACTTTGATCGTTGATAAAGATCATATAAAAACGTTGAGTCATAAAAAAGTAGAACCCAATAAAAAAAAATCACAACTTAGTGAAGAATGCTTCGATTTAAATCAAATCAAAAATAAATTTTAAAATTTGTTCAAAATATTCTCCGGTGGCCTTCTAAACAAGCACGGAGTCTAACGCGCCATTCTTTGATTGACGAATCGATTATACTCTGGTCGAGTTCAATCCATGTTTTCTTAATTCGTAGTTTCGAGTTTTCGATATTATTAATCTTCGATTTGTTATTTTTTTTCCCGAGAACTTTCAAAATTTTGTAGTCCACCGGGTTCGAGTCAGGACTGTTCGGTGGCCAGTGGTTGGGTTCGATGAAATGTGGCGTTTCCGGTTGCAGAAGTTCAATTGTTTCTCGAGCACGGTGAGCGGGCTGCACCGTCTTGTTGAAAAATGAAAAAATCCGAGATTTGTCACA
Source organism: Julus scandinavius (assembly GCA_034696685.1). Lineage (NCBI taxonomy): Eukaryota > Metazoa > Arthropoda > Diplopoda > Julida > Julidae > Julus > Julus scandinavius. The sequence goes on along the minus strand of JAQGAE010000145.1, from coordinate 8,530 downwards.
TGTCCGGAACATGTTTTTTGTTCCTACACTATGGTTCTTTGTAAGTGCCAAATTTCATTTAAATCGAAGCATTTTACACGAAGTTGTGATTTTTTTTATTGGGTTCTACTTTTTTATGACTCAGTGTATATCGTGTTTTATTTTACGTTTTATCCCCTTGTCGATTTCATCATGTGAACATCTTGTGCGAAGTTGTCTGTTTTTCTTTGATGCAAATGCGGTATTTTTGCATTGATGTGGAGATGGGTTTTTTTTGCTGTCAGTTTACGTTAAACATCTAAAACAGATATTATTGCTTCTGCTTAATGAAGCACGACACAGCCGAATTGTTATTGCCGCAGATTTATGCATGGGATCATCAACAACCGCTGCAGAGGTCATTAAATTTGCATTACGCATTTGTGGGGGTTATATATAGTATGTTGGTTAATGGAGTTTTCTTTTCTGAAAACCGTCGTTGTTTCGACAAACATTTTGCATGCACTCGGCTTTCCTGCACCAATTTCATGATGTAATTAAAATTAATATACTTATCGTCGGCGAAAACTCTAAATATCCATAACGCTCTACTTATTCCTGGAGAGCGAACTAATGTGGCAAGTACCTTATTAAGGATGCCGAGCGTATCAAAGGAGCCACCATCGTGTTAATATGTCATGAAAAATAAGTTCCAAGAAACAAGAGATAAAACAATGCTATTTTATACAAACGGATGAATCAATACCAATTCTGGAAATTGCTCCATTTATAAATATATAAATTAAAACAAGAATAGCTTCAACTGAACCCTTTTATAAGTTTTTTTAAGAAGCACTTTACCAGGTGACACCCAAAAGTGATGTCATTAAGGACACTGTACTGCAAAGCTCATCAGCTTCACTGCATTGCTCATGAGCTTCACTACAGTGCTCATGAGTTTCACATCATTGCCCATTACCTTCCCTGCATTGTTCATGAGTTTCACTGCATTGCTCATGAGCTTCACTGCATTGCTGATGAGCTTTACTGCATAGCACATAAGCTACACTGTATTGTTCATGAGCTTCACTGCATTGCTCATGAACTTGCTCATGAATTGCTCACTGCATACACATAAGCTAAACTGCAGTACACAAATTTGGATGCCCGATTGTCAGTGAGCACTTAGGGATGATTATACATGCTGGAATTTCGTTTATATCTTAGATTTTGCTAGATATATTTCGAAAATAAGAGAGGTATTGAACCACCCTCTAAGTTAGAATCAACATCCATATTTGCAAAATGTTTGTTAAACTCATGAAACTTTGGTACATCACGTCTATAGATGGCTGGAATGCCATAGGCAAAGTATGGCATTCCTTGGCCATTCCTGCCTCCTAAGGCTGTTCGGCCACCTATTTGAAGGCACCTCTTGGCCGATATTTCAAGACATTGGAGCAAGCCTAATTAACTGTCAGTTATATTATGTTCGGATGGAGATAATTCGACGTACAAATGCAATTAAGAGCGGGCCAACAGTGTTTTCCAGGATGGAAAACAAATTATGGGAAGTTTTGGTTTGTCGAACATTCGGTGTGTCCATGATTGGAGCTCGCAGCTACAGGATGTGAGTGACGTGACGAAATTATTGAAAGGAATCGTTAAACTATGAGTGCTTCAGACACTTTTCTTGACACAGGGATGAATAATTAAATCTCGTCACTCTCGGGTTGGTGGAACATGCGGTCAGCTTGTTATAGGAGTTCATCATCCTTATTCTCGTCATGACATTGGATTTCTTTGAACTCTTGTATTATAATGAGAAGATTTACCGCCAGTATCGAAGTGAGCTGGCTTTGACATGATGCTGCTACAATATCCCATGGCAGCACCAATTATTGCACTTATTGATATTATCCTTGTTGTTGTTGTTGTGGAGGAATTGGAAGAGATTTTGATTATACCATGGTTCGTATGCGAGTATTTTGTTGTCGAAAATGGAAGTTTTAATACTTAGGTGGAAAAAAATCAAATATGGGCAATGTATGGACATACTATATATGACTAATTCCAAATATGGCTAGACCAGAAATTGGACACGTCTGGACGTATATATGTATATGACCAGACAAGTCCATACTCTCCCATATTTATCCTTGTATGGTCATTCTCGCCCATACATGGCTTTGTATGGCTCTTCAAATAACAAGTATGGCCCATACATAGCTTTGTATGACCCTTCAAATTAGAAGTCAAGTATGGTTCATACATGGCTGTATGGCCCATGCATGGCCCTTGGAATGATAAGTATGGCCCATGCATGGCCCTTGGAATGATAAGTATGGCCCTTGCATTGCTGTATATGGTCCATACGTGGCTATATATGGGTCATACATGGTTATATAAGGCCCATCAAGAGTTAAATTTGGTCTATATATGGCCCAATCATGCCCATATCTAACTTTGCCACCCGGGCATATACACGCATTGTGAACTAAGACTTAAGGACCGAAGGACTTATATGGGCACCAGTAACTTTCCATTTGTTTGTCTCTTACATTTTTCACGCCAGAAAGCCTCCAGCACCCGCATTAGCCACTCATTAATTAAATTAATTTTATGCGGTCCTAGCTAGATGTCTTTTTGAAAGGGGTACTTTGAATTTAACAACTTAATGGATGTGACATCGAGCATATAAATATAAACGTTTGTGACAAGTAATAAAACTAATGTCTGGGAACGTGTTTTATTGCGCATAAGTGGAACAAGATGCAATTTGTGGCAGGCTTAAGCAAGGCTGTCATAAACATTGTGTTCCCTTTCTGCATGGCAGAATCTTGCGAAAATAAAATAAAAATTGGGAGGCATAATTGACGAGGTTTTTTATTTTAAGATGGAATTAATTGCTAGTGGTTTTTCTAACAATCTGAAAATACTTGCCGCTTTTATGTACTCTTAAAAGTTGTTTTAAAAAATATGTCGTTTGTGAATTGCGACAAAGTGGCGACTTGACATCAGTAGTCTTAAATTATTCCAAAGTTGTAACTGCGATGTTGAAAGTTTTTGTGTAAGCTCATGTGTAATAGGGGCAGCAACTGCCAAAATAAACGAATCGGCCATTGCAAAAGTACGTCCCCAAAATTCCTTCAAAAATTAACCTCCCGTACCCCATGTCCACACTGTGTCCATTTTAACCCAGACCCCCTCCCCCTCATAGACGTCCTTAATTTTTTTGAAAAGTAGGGTGTCCAGAAAATGTGTTGGAACGTGCAAAGGACCATCCTATAAATTTCCAAGCACCCGTATCGCTACCAATTCCTGATTTTTCTGATTAACGGAATATTCCTGACCTCGAAGGGAAATTCCAGCATAAAATTAGTGATTATCATAAATTTAGGCATAATTCCCGACGTTTTAAAAATTCAAGTACATTTGGAACTGGGGACACATTTCTTCCGGTGTCCATTTCCCCTTTCACTGACCATTAAATCTCAATTAAACAAAAGATCCAAAAACTGAAAAATACCATCATTAGTGGACGTCCATAATGGCTTCCTCTTGGAGAACCTTATAAGAACACATTTGACTCAACTGAAGGAATTAAAGAAAAATCGTCGGAAAAGTTGTAGAGCATCCCAGAAGATGAGTTCTCAGGGTCATTCCAACATTGAAAACAGCGGTGAAAAAAATGATATAGCTTCCCAAAGGGAGTTACTTTGAAGGGGACAATGTCCAATAACTTGTTATTATTTTGAATAATTTAAAAAAAAAAATGAGTCCTGGAATTTTTTGATCATCACTCGTGTATGTTTTCGAATGTATTGCAACGTGTGGGGGATTCCAACCCGTGGTTGGACATGTTTTCAGCCTACATGTGCGTGACTTGTTTCTCTCCCTCCGCAGGGCGTTTGCCACTGATGAAATTTCATCTAATTCACTATTAAACTCGACTTTTGAAAACAATTGAATGACAGACAAAGAGAAGGAAGGGTGTAGAGGATAATGCAAACTCATTAGGAATCCACCCTCCCTCTTCCACCTTGTTTGCGGACCATCTTCATTTTTACCACCTCTATTGCTTTGTGCTTCGGGTGGGAGCACAATAAATTCAAGTTTTACCATATGCGTTTAGGGGCACCATCGCCATTTGTTTTCCTGTTGATTCAGTTATGAAATAAATCATATCCCCCCACTTAATACTGTTAAGGGGCCATTCAAAAAGGACGTTTTCGAGAGTGGTGTAGGGGGTCTGCTAACATGTGGATAGTGGTATGAGGGGAGATGCCATTATGGACGTCCACTAATGATGGTATTTTTTCAGTTTTTGGATTTACTGCATAATTGAGTTTTAAAGATCAGTTTAAGAGGAAATGGACACCGGAAGAAATCTGTCTTCTGTCCCAAATGTACTTGAGTTTTTAAAACCTTGGGAAAGTCGGTAATTATGCTTAATTTTGTGTTAAATACTAATTTTATGCTGGAATTTCCCTTCGAGGTCCCAGTTGAATCCTGTCCAGTTCCTTTTTAATGCTTTCCAGTACAAGGTTGTACAGTTGAGTGCGTTCCAGTTTTAAGGTTTTCCAGTTGTTCCATTTGAAAGCTGTCCAGGTGTTCCAGTTGCTACAGTAGAATGATGTATATTTATTACAATTAAATACTGTCCAGTTGTTCCAATTGAATGCTTTCCTGTTTAAGGTTTGCTAGTTGTCCCAGTTTAAGGTTGTCCAGTTCCTTTTTAATGCTTTATCCAGTATACGATTGTCCAGTTGAGTGCATTCTAGTTTAACGTTGCCCAGTTGATCGAGTGCTTTCCAATTTAAGGTTGTCCAGTTGTTCCATTTGAATGCTTTCCAGCAAATGACATGATCGACACCGATCAAATGAACTTAAGTTTTGTTAAGCACTATTATTTTTTGGACAATTCTACTTCCGAAGTTAGATTTGATCTTGTTTTACAAACTTTGGCGAATGATGAGACACGGTTAGGTGCTACTGTTTCCTCTTTTTTGTTTCTTAATAGAAACAGCTCCCTTATCTTCTATGGGTCCCTCGACGAACTTGTAATTCTTCGCTGACCATTAACCTCCCCTCTCGCTGATTACGTCAGGGACAGTTTTTACACAAATTTGTCTCTTGGGCTTTTTATTTGGCAAAGGGCTGCTTCAGTTCTAGCAGCTGGTCTCTGGTTCCCCCTATCGTTCAATCATTGACTCTCAATTCACGAACAACTAAATATACGAATACATTGAGTGACCACTCTTGAAGGATTTTGTTGTTGAAATTTCTTAAGGGTAAGCTTTTAGGTACAGTTGTAACTCTGAACTACAAATCAAAGTATATTAAATTAAGATTTGCTAAATGTCACGAGTCCTTTTTATTTGAAACGACGAGAAAAATATTGCCAATTAAGTATAGATTTATGTGGAAGTGAGTTATTATGACCAGTTTTGTCTGCACACAACATTTTTATTACTTTAAATTTACAATCAATTCATACTATAAAATACGAAAAATCTTTTAAAAGTGCAGAAACTTGACGGAATGGAGCTTTCATTTTCTGACATATTTCCTCTTTGGTAATGGATTTTTCTTCGCATCTAAAAAAAAAAAAAGATTATTGATAATCACCAGTTGAATTTTTAAGATAATTTTCATGAAAAATAAAATATTTACCGGGAGATTCGTATTTCTTCCTCAACCTGGAAACATTTCCTTCTTTCTCTTTTTTCTTCTCAAATAGGGCTCTTCTTCTTGCGAACTCGGATTTATCCATGTTAAATGACTATAAAATAATATTTAACGTTAACATACCAATCGATCTACAGAATAAAAAATATGGTGACAACATTTTAAGACTAACCTTTTTTGCTGATATCGACAAACGATTTTTTAAATTTTTCGAACAAATCTTTTTTAATTTGTTCAGATTCCCTTAAGTTGATATTATATCCCCACTGTAAAAAATTAATTAATTGAATATTTTAGACACCGTAAAGTAAAGCTTTTTTTTTTTTGTTTAAAATTGAATTGACGATGCCGGCTTCCAAATTTTCCAAAACAGACTATTGTTACGTTTATATTATTTTTTTAAATAAAATTATACTTGCCTAATTACCGAACATGTTCAAATTTATAAAGAATACATAATCAGTTTGAAAAAAACTTAAAATTTGGTTACCTTATTTAGTTTTGACGGAAGATTTTTCTGATCCAACCAACCTGACCGACAATTTCGACTATAATGATTAAGCTCGAATAAATGGAACATTCGTTTTTTTTTTAGAATTTGGAACTTGGTTTTAAAATATTGACACATGCCTGTATTCTAAACCATGTTTTCAAAAAAATGTTTGGAATAGTAGTTTGGTGAATTGGGTCACGTGCCTGCCCTGCGCGTGCTGAATATAGAATTCAAGCACCCTTGAATTAGGCCTCCTCAAAATGGCACCCGTTTCTTCCCCCATCCATCTGTCAGCCCAGGACTTGTGGTAATTAAACGGTAACGCACGGAGGGTGTTTTGGGTTAATTAATTGCACATCAGAAGTGGACGGTTGAGCCGGAGGTTTTATGGCGCGACGTAATTTGTCGGCCAGAGTTGCATACTCCATTAAATGTTGCAATAATACAGCAATAAACGCTTTCTGGAGATCCCGTGGGGTATTTGCAATGGAAATGTGCATCATTAGTACAATTCCTACTTTGAACCTGATTTGGCGAGCATCTCGAAAACATGGCTCGTATTTTGCGAAGGCCAGTTGTCCACTAGCGATAAAATTCTAACAGTAGCACGAGCATTTGTACGTGATACTCTCGGAAGTGTGTCCATTGTCGAGAACTGCTATCGAGAGCATTTTTCTAGCTAGAGTTTCTCGCCAGGATTTTCTCTCACGTAAAAACGCACTTTTAATGTGGAACTGTGGAAACGTGCTATATTTTCGGTCTAGCTATTGATAGCTGCTCTCAAAATTCGAACATCTTTCGTATTTAGCGAGCTGCGCTATCAGAGAGGTCACATTTCCTCTATTTAAATAATCTACGTTGAAATAAAAATCCGCAGAACACGTTTTCTGTCAACCATTTTACACGGCTTGGTGCGGTTTAATGAACTTTTAATGATAGGCCCCAACGAATGCTCGAAGAGGAACAAACCCCGATGCCCATGGGAATTTAGCGAGGAGGAATATATATTTGCCAATGAAAGCAAACAATTGTTTGAAATTAACGTGCGCATCATCATCGTAAGCCAAATCAGTGGTGTCATCGTCTGCGCATTAGACAACCGCGCTTCTTCTTTGGTCTTTATGGCGAAATTTCAGTAAAATCCTTGTAAGGGCTTCTTCGTGAAATAAAGAGGCTGTTTGGAAACGAATCTGGATTCTTTTACTGGTTCCGCTCGAGTTATTAGCTCCTTGTTTTATGCCCTTAGCCATGTACGAGTCTTTTGCCTAAATGAAATGTAATCAGCATAAATTTTAACTACTTATGTAATCTTGGGGAGGGGGTGTGTGTGTGTATTTAGACCCAATTGTACGCATGAGTCCCTGCTGGAAGTTTATAGGCTGGAATATGGGATCCTCGGAGATCCATAAAACTCCAACGAACTTTCAGATATTAGCAATCCTCGTGGCTTCAATTAATCGCAGTTACTTCTTAAACGAACATGGGTCTTCAAAGTGGTTACGTCCTTAATGTGAGGGCTTAATTTACGAGCATCTCATATACCTTGAACTCTGATGGAAAATCAAATGTTAGCTACACTAGAGTTAAGGCACCGTCATGACCTCATACGGTTTTATGACAGCTTTCCAGAAGCCCATTATCTAGTGTTACTTTTAGGATCTCATTAATGAAAATATAAATGATTATCTGTCGTTATCATTATGAATTTAAATATGAAAGTTTCTTGCACCAGTATATATTTACACACACACACACACACCATGCAAATTGGAATAGACGAATTGCTACAGTGCACTTAGGGTCCATTAAAAAAAGAAGTCCCCGAAATTCCTTCAAAAACTAACCCATCCTCCTACCTCTGTCCACAAAGTAGGGTGTCCAGAAAATGTGTTGGAACATACAAAGGCTCATCCTATAAATTTCCAAGCACCTGTCTCGCTACAAACTACGACATTTTTCCAGATTTTTCTAATTAACGGAAATTTCCTGACCTCGAAGGGAAATTGCAGCGTAAAATTGGTATTTAACGCAAAGTTAGGCATAATTTCCGACTTTCCCACGGTTTTAAAAATTCATGTACATTCGGGACTGGGGACACATTTCATCCAGGATCCATTTCCCCTTTCACTGACCTTTTAAAACTCGATTAAACAGAAAATCCAAAAACTTAAAAATACCATCATTAGTGGACGTCCATATGGGCTTCCCCTTTCCCCCTATCCACATGGAATGCCAGCAGACCCCTACCCCCATCTTGAGGACGTCCTTTTTGAATGGCCCCTTAATAGGGCTGTGAATAATGGATAGCATTTGTGGAATTCGAGTGAAGTCCATAAAGGGAATTTAAGGAATTGACCTGGGCGCGTTTGGCGCCAGGTCAAAGGTGGA
>JAQGAE010000144.1:0-52967 GCA_034696685.1 Julus scandinavius | reverse complement strand
AAAATGGACAGAACAGAAGAACAGTGAAGACCAGAAGGATGATAGTTCAGAAATATTATCACAAACTCTAGGAAAGCCACACCAAGAAAGAACAAGTGTGACCAATGATCAAAATCTTCTTGCGGCATGTCACAGTGACAGAAAATGGACAGAACAGAAGAACAGTGAAGACCAGAAGGATGAAGACGAAAACCAGACACTGAAAGCAGATGTAAAAACGGTTGTTCAGCCAATCGAGATCAAAAGTCTAGAAGACATAACAGATGAATCACTCATCGACAAGTTAAGCATCCGTCAAATGAAAGACATCCTGATGAGCAACTACGTCGATTGCCAATTCATCTGCGAGAAAAACGAGATGGTCAGCCTGTTGAAGTCTTTATGGACAGATGTGCAGCAGAAGTCTTGTAAGTAGGATGTTGAGGGTAGGGCTGGCACTAGGTTGTCTTAGTGCCGCTGAAATTTGAGTGTTTTATACAAATTACACTCACCATGACTTTATTACAGATATACCAGAAGACGTGGCTGTCGATGATGAAGATTTATGTAAAATCTGTCTGACGGCCAGAAGGAACTGTGTCTTCTTAGAATGTGGTCACATGATCAGTTGCATCGTGTGTGGAAGGTGCATTCAAGAGTGCCCATTGTGCAGGGAATATATTGTGAAAATTGTACGTGTCCTACAAGCATAAGTCCATGAATTCAGGAGCCATATACAGCCATGAATCGACCATATTTAGACTTTAGAAGGCTGTTTAGAAGGCTCCTAGCCACAACCATATGTTTAGGGGCCAAATTATGCCTTTTAATGGCTATGAATGGGCCATATATATCATGGGTAACATAAACAAGGAATGGTGTAGGCCTACATAGGGCATACTCAAAGTTTAAGCCCCAAGTGAACGTACAGTATACGGTCACTGGTCCACACCCAGCACACCTTGGCACTTATGGCCCTACACTTAATCCCTGTATGGACGTAGGGCTTAATCTTTGGAATTTATGGTCAGACATACGATTATGTGTCCATTTTGTATGTCCAGATCAGATTGTATATCCTAATACAAATTAAGTCGTGTATGTTTCTTAAACCGTGTCTTAAATCCAGAAATTGGGATTAATTCAGCAGATTGATTATAATAAAAAGTTAAATATTTTATAATAAAAACCGTTGTTATTAATATTATTATTGATTGATTATATCATTCATCGTATTATTTATATTCATACACCAACTTTTCAGCACATACTTACATCACCATGAAATTTTCTCGATTTCTATCGAATTTGTAGTTGAAAATCAGTAGCACTACTGATTTCCAACTACAAATTAGTCATTGGAAAAAGACCAAGTTTCTATTTATTAAAATTTCACCACCGTTTCTTATCTCGAATTGAATCGCAACATTAAGAGCTGCCAAAACATTTATTTACAAAGTGTCATCAATGATAAAAAATTGATCAATGTTGACATTTCAACGCAGGATTTTGTCGATATAAGCACCAAGGAGATGATAACTTTTGTACTATAGTGTTCATGTTGCAGAAATCTTTCAAAAGTTTGCCAAAGCTGTAACATTTTACATCATGGTAAACTTGCCATTGTTTTGTTTTTAAATTATCGTTATTTGTACCCTAAAATGTGGATACTTTGGTCCAGTTTTTGGTGTTGTTTTGAAATTCTGAAAAAGTGTTCAATAATTTAGAGTCGAAACTGTCCAGGTCAAATAGCATCAACCCTCTTCCTACCCTGCTTGAGTAGGTCAAAAGGTTTGTTTCAACCTGGATCAACAAAATAGTACAGTATAATATCTCAATCTATGTTTTATTTATGAGGTTAAGTTTTATTGTAATAGAGGGCAGTACCGTCACATGGTTACTATTTCAAACCGCAACAAGCAGCGCCATCTATTTACACAAACCCGAAATGCAGGGGGAAATAAAAATAAATCGTATTCTGGTGTTATGTTGGCTATGTCAATATTTTTCTGTGAGTCATAAGAGAAACAGGTAACTCATAAAAAATTTACATTAAAAAAATATGAACATGGCAGGAAATGTAACTTCAGTTTGTCAATAAGAATGGGGAAAAAAAACTAGCCTAACATTTGTTCAATATGTGTTAGAAATGTTTGAATTATTCAAATTAATGTAGTCAAAGAAACAAGAACAATACCCTGTTATGTAAGCAGTTTGAACAATATGGTGAAATAATTCCACCATGGTCTGTACCAACTGCAAACGGCGCAACAATTCCACCATGGCCTGGGCCAAGTGGACAACTAACTGGTCTGGACAAAGGAAAGACGACCAAGGAAAATTCCACCATGGTCAGTACCAAGTATAGATGGTGGAACAATATTCCACCATGGTCTGGGCCAAGTAAGGACGTTGGTGGAACAATATTCCACCATGGTCTGTTCCAAGTAAGGACGTTGGTGGAACAATATTCCACCATGGTCTGGACCAAGTAAGGACGTTGGTGGAACAATATTCCACCATGGTCTGTTCCAAGTAAGGACGTTGGTGGAATAATTCCAACTTGGTGTGGACCTATTCCACCATGCCCTGGGTCAAGTAAACAACTAAGTAGCTTTGATCGACCAAGTGAAGATGTCGGTGGAACAATTCCAAATTCCACCATCGTCTTCACTTGGTCCAGACAACTGTGGAGTTGTTCCACCGTAGTCTGGAAGAAGGAAGATGAAGATGGAGCAATTCCAACATGGTCTGGACCAAGTGGACAACCAGCCTGAACCAAGTGATGATGTCCGTTGTCCAAGAAGCACTTAATTATTTAAAAAAAACTTAAGTCTCCAACCTGGAACTTTTCCAAAATATGAACAATCAGCAATTAGCCCCTGATGAAGGCTTAGAAGAATCAAAAACCTTACCAAGTCTAAAATATCAGCACATTACCAAAATCAACTCTTACAAATATAACGAAAAACTAAAATATTCCCAAACATATACTGTTGTTCCATTTCATACTGATCAGGAACATTTTCAAACCGTCCGAGTTTAACAACAAGTCTGGTTAATTATTGACAAAAACGTGTCGGTCATAAACCGTGGATGTTTGTTTAAGGGTCCCAAACATGTCTGCGGCTGGGCAAATAAATGCAAATGCCAACAAGCTCAATATTTGCTTTTTATTCACGAAACACTTGGCTAAGAAATTAACACATTTCACACACCCTGAAGCCGAACCCATCGTTGCAAATGTTGATTAAATTAAAGGTTGGCAAGGCCAAAAAATACTAAAAACCGAAGCATGGCCACACACAACCGTATCAAAAAACAACCCACAAAGTAAACTAACTCTGATAAAAAAATTCAACTGATAAGAAGATCAGGGTGGAAACGTTGCAAACTACCAGAGGCAACCATTTTCAGACGTTTGCAAAACACGAAATCTTGTTTCATGTAGGCGTAAGACTCGCTTATTTTTGTGTCTGTTTCAACCTCTATTTCTGGTCTGCTCAACTGGATCTACACAACAGGTAAGCAACCAAAAACAAGTATAAATCTAGGCCACCCAAGTTTTGTAGATTTATGTATGAAAATCGATGTAAAAAAAAAAAAAATCCGTCGCCCCGGGGTTTTTCAGGGCCGGCTGACGTGGCACAGAGTCCGCCTGTTATATTTCAATCAACATTGACAGGGACATGCCAAAACCACTAAAATTGCAGACTAACCCATGAAGCAGGCCGATATTACCAATAATTAAGCCTGCAACACGTTAGCCAAATTATTAACCCATTTAATTAAGATGCAATCTGTTCGCCCCATAATTCAAAATGGCGTCCAAATGAGAAAACCAATTTATATTTGAATAATTCGGATTAATTTCACAGTAGTTGCACTCATGTCTGTTGCACTCGTTCCAGGAGATAAAATGTCGTCCAAGTCGGCCAAAAAAAGCCGGCCATCATCGACGAAGGGTTCAAGAAAGGAAAAGAAACCCAAGTTGATTTGCCAGTGCTGTCAAAAATCCGCCAAGGATGTGCCCATCTTTTGCCTGCAGAAAGTGTCAACAGAGGTATACAATATATTTTACTTTATGTAATTTCAAGTATCTTAGAAGATCATACAGAATGTCTTGGAGAGATCTCAACAGATCTTGTCTGACAGTCAATGCCTTTTAGAACCAAAATGGCGGCCTTTGGTTCTTCAGAAGGGTAACCAATGAGACTGTATGTCGTCTTGGATAGGAAAGGTCTTATTAAACAAAAATGGAGGCCATTGGAGTTTAAGTAAAGTGACCTATGACCATGGAGGCTGTGGATGTTATCTTGGATCAGAAAGGCCCTTGTTGAACAACAATGGCAGCCATTGGTTCTTCAGTAGAGTGACCAATGACTGTGGGGACTATGGATGTTATCTTGGCTCAGAAATACCTTTTTGAACCAAAAGAGAAGCCATTGGCTCTTCAGTGAGGTTACCAATGCCTGCGGGGACTATGGATGTTATCTTGGACCAGAAAGGCCCTTGTTGAACAACAATGGCAGCCATTGGTTCTTCAGTAGAGTGACCGATGACTGTGGGGACTATGGATGTCATCTTGGATTAGAAATACCTTTTTGAACCAAAAGAGCAGCCATTGGCCCTTCAGTAGAGTAACCTATGACCATGGATGCTGCTGATATCATTTTGGCCAAGAAAGGTCTTATTAAACCAAAATGGCAGCCATTGGCTTTTCAGCTGGGTTACAGATGACTGTGGATGTCATCTTGGCTCAGTAATGTCTTATTGAACCTGTGACTGTGTGGATACAGGCATGCCATTGATTTGTCTGTGATCACTAATCAATTAACAGTACACCGATTGTTTCACTTAGGCTTTTCACTGCAAATCATGCGAGAGAGAAGTCTGTTCGCGTTGTCTGAAAGGCGACAATTGTTACATTTGCCGGTTAAAAAACAATGCGAACACAAACAACGAAGCAGCACTGAAGAAGCTAAAGAAGGAACACTTGAAGACAATCCTCAAGAAGCTGGGTTTGAAAAGTGAAGCCTTTAGAAATGCAACGGAGGATCAAATGATACGACAAATAGTTAAAAAGTGCGATTTGGAGGGCAGTGCAAAAGCATATCAACCCAGTACATCATTTAAAGTAAGTAGTTTGAAACAAGGTATGCTGGCTGAAAAGTCAAACTGCTCCAAATGATGAAATGTTCTGACCAGAAGCTATTCTGATTTTTATAGAAAGACGATGGCGTCCAGCAGGCCACCAAACCCTCCAATTCTACTGATCCAACATCTGAGCACAAAGCTCAATCGTCAGAACACAAGAAAACGACAGGCGATTTTCCACTTTTACCAAATATCCAAAACGAAGATGAAATCAAACAGATGTCCATTCCCCAAATAAGAGCTTTTCTGAAATACTACGACAAATTTGATGCAAGCATGAATGAGAAGCGAGAATTCCAAGAGGTGGCCATCCAACTCTGGAGAACAGCGATGAAGATTCCGGTTAATGGCGACCAAAACAGGAAACAGACAGAACAGCAACAGCATCAAGAGCAAGTGGTGGAAGTCCATGTAAGTAATGTACTTGGAATTGATATTCCTTGCAGTTCCATCAATGTCTTCAGATCTGAGGCATGTTGATATTCTATGGCAATGCTACATGAAAAACTGTTCACAAATTGTATAAAAATATATAAAATTCTGTCTGAAACAACAGGGAAACCATGAAGTAGCCGAGCACAACGATTTGAAGAAACGTGAAAGTTTTACATTGCCAGCAGAAGGCCAAGGAGGCATTCCAATGATGGGTGAAACCATTCAAAACCCGCAAGAGCCCACCATCTTTGTCAAGCCAGTGGAGATAATTAACGATGAGGAGGAAATCTTGGGATGGTCTACTAAACAATTGGAAGCATTTCTGAAGAAACATGGGCGCTACAACAGTTTATGGCAGGAGAAGAGCACTCTTCAGTATGAGGCCATCGCGATATGGAGGAAGGAGAAGATGAAAGCGCAGCAGGGCAATGCGGCTAAGGAAGGCCAAAAATCCTCTGAGATACAAGAACCGGTCAAGAGTCCTGATGCCCAACCAAAGATTAGCATTACCACGTTACCCCAGCAACAACATGATGACAGTGATGACTCTGAAGATGGCAGTGTGGATAAGCAACGAGAGACACAGAAATTTACAACATTCCGCATAAATAGTATGGACCAGGAGGTGGTCCATGAAGAAAACTGCGATGTAAAGCCAAAGGTGGTCCTCACTGAGCTACAGAGCCATACAGGACATCAGAATGAAACAAAAGTAGAAGTACAGAAAAACCCTCAAGACCAGCATTCCACTTTGCAAGGAATGCTTTCACTTCACATGGAAGATTTTCAAGATTACGACAACATTGAAGCATTCATGGGATACCAAAACGGTGGCGACTCAATGAACAAAGAAGAATTTTACATTGAAAACCACGTTGCAAGCAATTTTGCAGAAATGGCATCCTCATCCATGGAAACGAGTGACAGCTTTGTGTACATACAACCTTCCAATGATGATGCCGAAGAAAAGACACATAGACCAGACAGCCTTCCTCTGAAGAATTTGATGTCCAAAAGAGTGGAGTTCAGTCCAGTGACAGAGCAAATTTCAGATTCGGAAGACGAAGGCTATTTACAAGTACACGAATACATCGAGGGTGGTGCTGCCGGAAGTAGCCTCGACGCCGTTGCCGGATCCTCACACTTTGAAGTGCCATTGTCCCCGGAGGAATTCTTTGACACTCTACGAGAAATGGAAAGCAACATGAAAGATTCTTCAGAAGTTCCAGATTTCACACAAGCAGTAAGAAAGCGACTCAACAGCGACAGATCTGTAGAGACTCCGGTTGGAGAAGCCTCGTGGAATGATTATGATGACGCTGATCAAGATGGCATGCACACTCCAGAAGAGTTCCTCGGGACTGTTTACAACATTCAAGCCAATTTAACAGGAAATGGCGATTTGGCTGTTAACAGAGATGTAGACCTTTCCACCACTGCCCAAAGACTTTCAGAATTAGAAGATACCGAAGAAACAACATTAAATAGTCATGACACATACTCAGCATTTGACACTTATAAATTCAAAGAAGCAGAGTCAGAGTCAGGACAAAGTGCTAATTTAAAAGATGCCAAAGTCATAGACATCCCACTCATTGAAAACACCAACACGGAAGTCAACAAGATCCTGAAAACAAAAGGACAACGTCCAGAATCGTGGGGTGTCTCGATGGACGAAATCCTCTCCGAGGAAAACATCAAGCAGCTGAAGACACGTCATTTGAAACTTCTGCTTCACAAGGATGGAATAAATTCAGAACCGTTGAGCAAGTCAGAGATGATTAAAGAAGTGACCAAATTGTGGTTATCCGATAAACAAAATCGCATCTCCATATACGAAGAAGCTGTCTCTGAAGAGGAATCCGAAGACGAATCAGAGGGAAAGATTTCACCCGATACAGAATTTGAAATCTGCTCATTGCCTCCTTTGCCTTCTCCACCTGCATTTGATCCCCAATTAGTTCATGTCACATTTAAGGATGATCAAGGAGAAATGGTAGTCCAAAATCATGATGACCAGACAGAACACTTGAAGAGTCTTTCAGACGGTCCTCAGAATGTTACGACGATAATTGATGAGAACCAAAACGATTCCATCATCCATCATGAGAATGTCTCCAAGAGCCAAAACAATTCTGACGACACCGAGAACCGCATCAGGAGCCTAGACTATGCTGTCCAAATCCGATGGCCTTATAAAAAACCAGAAACTCCAAAGAAACCACCAGTCCCACTGCCACCAACTAGAACCGCTAGTTTGATTCGCACCTCGAGTTACTCGGCATACTTAACATTCGTTATGTCCGAAGAGGAAATTGAAAATTTTGAAGAATACAAGTTGCGTGCCATTCTTCGGACAGCGAAAGTTTCCCTCAAAGACATCTGGAAGCGCGAAGATCTCATTGAGGAAGTCATAAAAGTCTGGAAGCAAGAGCAGTTGGATAGAGGTCGAAGCCTCGAAAGATCCTACAGCAGCTCCAGCTTCAGCCTAAACAGATCACGAAGATCATCGACAGAATCCTTGCAGCAGGATGTCGACTTTGATAACATACAATCGGAAAAGGATTTGGAACGTCTGACATCAAGAAACTTACAGAATTACCTACTCAGAAACAACGTGCCCATCCAGGGTCTCTTGTTGCACGAGCACTTTCTACGAGAAGCCATAAAGCACTGGAAAAAAGTCACCAAGGCACATGCCCAGGAACCGGAACTGCTCTTGGAACATATTGCTTCAAAGAAAGAAATTGAATCCCTGTCAGCCGAGGCCATTAGGGCAGTGCTCATCAGGCACGGTTTGGTAGTAAGCCCTGAAGAACAAAAGGAAGACTTAGTTTCTCGACTGAAAGTTCTGTGGCAAAGAAAGTACATCAACAAAGGTAAAACAGAAAGGGTAGTTTAATTATGCTTTGACCATGAGTCTAACAGAGATGTATTCCTTTCAGAAGACCATGAGAATCAGTCACCACAAACACCTAAGATTGAGGAAAGAGTTCATGAGGAAATAGTCCAGTTTGCAGAAAGCAAAGAAGAGCATTGTAAGTACCATTCCTAATCTAGAATTCTAGATGATGATAATAGTTCACGCAGCTAGGACCTCTGTAAGACACACATTTTACAATTTGTAGCAAACAAGGACATTTCCTTTGATACCAAAGATGTCAGCATGAGACAAGAAACAAGAATGGAGCAGGTTCAAACAACAACAACGACAACGCAGGTTGAGTTTCAAGGACCAACCAAACCTCAGCGGGTTTCCAAGCTAGAAACTCTAGATGACATATCGTCTCCAGAGATCATCAAGAAAATGGAAATCAAGCAGATGAAGGCCCTATTAGACAAGCATTCGGTGAGCTATGCAGACTGCCAAGAAAGGCACGAAATAGTCCAGAGGTTGGAAAATCTATGGCATGATAAGAAGAAGCGTAAGTTGACAGAAATTTAAGAAAATGCATTATGAAAAGGGGATTTGTAAAAGTGTACCTTGTTATCCTGTTTCACTTCACAGATGAAAACATAGAAATCCAACCCGAAGAATTATGCAAAATCTGCTTGAGCGAACGTGCCGATTGTGTCCTACTGGATTGCGGTCATGTAGTGACTTGCACGGATTGTGGGCACAAGATCACTGAGTGTCCCGTGTGTAGGAATTACGTGGTCAAAGTGGTTCGCTTATACAAATCCTAAGTTTATTCATGTATTTAAGTAATAATTCACACCAAAGACGATCAATTGAACAATAGCTAATGTGTTTGCAGTAGTTACAGGATAATCAACCCAGGTGGAAAAATTGCATGTTATGTCCATGTTTGGCCATACATGTTTTTTTGTGCCCACTTATGGACTTAGATATATTAGGGGTACTCAAACAGACTCCAAAATTTCGCACATGTGGACCTTTTCGGAGCTGCTTGAATCTAATGCACATGTGCAAGTTGCATTTGTGCCCATTTCACAAAAAACACTTAACTTGTGGACCTTTTCAGAGCTGCCTGAATCTAATGCGCATGTGCAAGTTGCATTTGTGCCCATTTCACAAAAAACACTTAACTTGTGGACCTTTTCAGAGCTGCTTGAATCTAATGCCCATGTGCACCATATGAAAAGTTCGTTTGAGTACCCTTATTGAATTAAAGAAATTACATGCCCCACAGCTGCCCATTTATGTTTAAAAACATGTATGGCCATACATAGGGCACATACTTATATATGGAGTCATAAATGGACATATGTACATGGTATCACATGCGCACTGCACTTGTCATGTCTGAATAAACAGACGTGATAAGTGGACGTGTGAAGATGTACTCGGATGTCAATATGTATATTTTACACCTGGGGAAAGCTTAGCCAAATTTATTCAGGGATTCCAGTTTGTCCGCATTCTAGTGTGCTTCGGCGACATCATTTTTTAACATCATACTTTTTCATCTCCCCATTAGTATGTAGGCACAAAATTGGCCAGACTGGTTACCGTAGTTATTGCTCAAAAGTTGAAACAATAGAATAGAAAAAACCAAATTAAGATTGCATTGTGTATAAAATAATATATAATAATAAAAATGTATTCAACTATGCTGTCCATTGTGTTTCTGATGTTTCTTATCATATGTCATGGTCCACAATTATTGTTAATAGATACAGTATCTCATCGATGATGATTGTCGCGTCAAACGTATCCTGACACCGGTCGTGTGTTGCTTGGTAGAGAAACAGAATCAAGGAATAAGTTGACAAAAATGATTCTTCTTCATTGGTCTTCCTGGTTACCTCACCTAACCTCCTTTGATTCTTCTTGCGGGGTTAAGTCTGGAATCCTCTGGCTTAAAATGCTATAGAATTTACGACAGTTCCAGCCAATAATCGTGGAGATCGACAGTTGTGACAAGAGATGTTGCACTGTATCTGGCAGGAACTGGATGATATGGTCCTTTTTGCCATGCCTGCCTTGGTTATCATACTTCAGAGTTCCTGCCAGACAACACGCAACATCCGATGAACAACTGTAGCGAACAATTGCCGGAGCTGTGGTAAATCCAGTCGCAGAAGGTGACACATGATCCTTGTGTCCTCATTACCCATAAGAAGATATCACAGGTCCACCTTGGAGGCTAGCGTGGAAGTCATCTTCAAATGTTCGGATTGACGTCATGTGGCATTGCAGGTTTAACCAGATATGGCTTCAAATTGCAATAAAACTACCAATCTATGTCTAAGATGACAACCCAACTTCTTTTGACTATTATGCATGCCAAAAATTCACTTTATTGTTACCTTGGCTTGGTTGCAATACTTGCTGAGGAGGCATCTTTGATTTTGACACATGAATAGCGTGATGTCAATTCATTTGACAGATTTCAAGCAGGAGGCATCATGATTCATCTATGCCGCTGATGATACAAAGCTCGCTGCTTTTTATCTGATGTCATTCTTTGGGACTAGTTCAGCCATTGTGCTAAAAAAAATGTAGAATACATGAACAACAAAAAAGTTAAATGCATGCCATGTCGTGCTTATCATGGACATGAAATTAACAAAACTTGTTGACTTAAGAAATTATAAAATTAGAAAACGAGGCAAAGACTACACTGTTAACAGTTATCATTTATATGAGAAAGGTACGAGTTGAAGTCCTATAGCAGAAAGTTTTGTTGTTAAAGCACCCAATGAAGGATTATTAGCCGACAAACACTTGAAATTGGAAATAATTTCATTTACGAGATAGAAATAATCTCAAGAACAACAAAGCCATTAGCGTGTGCTTCACATATTTCTGCAATCTAATATTTCGCAATTTGTCTTGCGGAACTGATTTACGTACTTACTGGCATTGTATCACCAGTATTTAGAATTATCAGTATACACTATACGCAGTTATGTCGCATATCAGTAATACAAATTTACTGATAATGTCCAACAATTTATTTCTTGACAATAGAAGCGAAGAGCTCAAAAAACCAGGCTCATAGTTGTGAAGATTGCACTGATTTTGAAAGTACTTATCGATTCCTGCGACCTTCTATAGATTGGATTTTAAGGCTGGAAGGACCTTGTTATAAAATTACAGAAAAGTGAGTAGTAATTGCACTGAATTTTTGAAAAACACAATTTTCTGTCCTTCAAAACTGCTGTTGTCTGTGAAAACAAAACTCATTTTAAACATCTACCGGGTGATTCAGAATTCCTTTGCAGGTTGCGTATCTACATTATAGAAGGAACTAGAAAAAATCCAAATTGGAAATGTTAAAGTATGATTTCAGTAATCCTATTGCATATCACAATCCACATTTTTGAGATTTTAGCCCAATTAGAATGTTGTAGGGCCAAGTAAATGCGCATATACACGGTTCTACGGCACACAGTCCGTCTCGCCGGATTAGTTGGTATTTTTTTTGTTGTGTTTGCTGTTACTCCTGTCGAAGATCTGTTTTATGTATAGTTACCTGGTTAGTAGTTCCTTGTGATCTTTTATTGGATTTGTAGTTAGGGCCCAATAAAATCAGTGTAATGGGTCAATTTACATAGCACGGATGCATTGCTGAAAAGACAGCTATTGGATTTCACATTAGCAAGTTTTTCTGCTTGTTATAAATGTAATTTTCTATTAATGCAACTATTCCACTAATTGTACATGGCCCTAAAACATTCCAATTGAACTTTTTGCCCCATCTTTAACGGTTAATGTTTTACAACCGCGCGAACCAAGAATTTGCCAAGCAATCTTAAGTGCGATAGTTCCCAGAATATTCAACTATCACTTTAAATTTAATTGTGTAATCAGATTTTACCTATAGCCTCAGCCATACTAACAATACACAGTCTGCGATGGAATTATTAATCAACCGGTATTGGTAGAAATGCAATTCTTACAATGAGTTTCTAATAGCATCATTCATAATCCTCAGGAAAAACAAAGACAATATAATCTTGGACTGGGCAAGAAATGTCATTGGCAAGAAGACTATCGTCCATCAGGGTGAGAAACCCATTCAGGAGACAATCAAAGGCGACAAAATCACGGTCGAGGCAAAGTAATGCTACGAGAGCGGTCATCGAGGACAGGGAGGAACCACCATCAGCACTAGGTCCTGGAAATGAAGACGAATCCCATTACAAACCCCTTAAGAGTGAGCCAAAAAGAAAAACCATGTGTTTCTGCTGTGAAAAACGATTCACTACAATGGAGAAATTTTTATCATTGGTAAGTCTGGAAGTCTGGTAGCTTTGGCACTAGGCCATGAGATGCTAGATTGACTGTCCTGTTGTGTTTCAGGGAATAAGAAAATGTTCAACATGCCGCAGGAACACATGCAAAAAGTGTGCCAATAAAGGAGGGTGTCACGTGTGCGCAGTCAAACGTAGCTTAGATTTGAATCCACAGAGCCTGATGCAAGTTGAGGCCAAGGAGCTGGTTGCCATCCTCAACACTTTGCATTTCGCCGACGTCAACTTCATCAACTGGCCCAAGGAATACCTGATCAAACAGCTGTTCACCAGACTGGAAGTTCTGGAAGATTGGAATCCAGCAGAAGCAGTGAGTAACATTAACAAAACTCAGCAACCGCCTATTCCAATGGACTCTTGGAACAGTCTTCGGTAGACCAACATTTGAGAAAACGTAAATTTTATAAACTTCTCATTTCCAGAGAACATATCCATCAAGCAGCGATGTCACACCAATTGAAAACACAGATCTGAATAAAAGTGAAAATAAGTTGGAAGGCAAGTTGAAGGCATCTGAAGATGAAACAGTTGCTGGAAAACAGGACAAAGCGGAAGAAGCATCCTGTTCGAAAAGTTCTGAAACCCCTGAAGATCCAGAAAGTTCAAAACTTGAACAAGCGAGACAGAAGAGACTTCAGGATCCAGCAAGTAAAAATGTTGCAGGTCAGTATTGCCCCTCTGGTCCAGCATGTTCAAGAAAGACCATATCATGATTTTCCAGTTTGTACTTCATCTAAAATTCATTGGACTCTTACACTTCACTTATGCGTAATCAATGTTTGTTACAATTCTCAAAAACAGGCATACCCAATGAAGATTTGTGCAAAATATGTATGGACTTTCCGGTCAACTGTATCTTGCTCAACTGCGGTCATCTTGTAGTCTGCATCTACTGCAGTGATCTCATCCAAGAGTGTCCCATCTGCCGTAAGACCATTGAAAGGGTTATCGAGACAAAGCTTAAGTAGATTGGCAAAATGGCAAGTCAAGCAAGCAAACGTGGTTCAAATCTAGAAGAAATTTCCATTTCTACTGGAGAAGTGCATTAGAAATTTGTTCCACTAAATAATTCATTAAATTCTTCGGTAGTTGAAGACTACCGCGAGTCATTTAATGTTGATCGCCGATGAGTGTTACTTGCTTGAAATATTGGTAAAATATTAGAGGAAAACAGAAAAAGCAGAAGGCATTGCCACAATGTGCTGACCGGTGAAAGCCATCGTATTGAGAACAATTGACAGGAAAGCGAATGATGTTTTTGAATTGTGGTGTTGGAGGAAATTTCTACGCATACGGTACCATGGACAGCAATGGTTACTAACAAAGAGGTCCTGGAACACACTAATCTGGAAGCTACGATTACCAGCCTACTTTTTCCATGTCAACTGCAGTCAATTCACTAGAGTGAGCAATGATGTTCCTGCAGAAAGCTGTACTCGATAGGAAATCATGGAGGAAGTTGGCACATGAACTCTCCGAGTGTCCGCCACGACTGAACGGAAAGAAGACGTCTTATATTCAAACATAACTGTAATGAAAATTACTTAAGTTTATATCATCTTATCACTTGTAGGGATTCCATCATTGCAATAAATATCAATAAAACTACATTATGTTGCGATTTTAAATAATGTAAATAGTTTTGCGTAAATTATTGAAATTCTAGTGTCGGTGAAATCGAGAAATGCTACAAAAGCCGAATTTTATATTTTAACAAATTTATTTTATATATTATGCATATATGCACAAACATGTATTGCCATGTATGGCAGATAAGGGCATATCAGACACATGCATGGAGAGGATCTTTCCGCAGCGCGAATGCCCGGGATTCGAGTGGAAAAATATATAAGCCGTATGATGGACTCCATGCAAAAATGGACTTAGAATTGTTGCTCAAAGTATTAATGTGGCATATATATTATATTGAAATACAGAAATGGTAAGTGCACAGGTATGGCCATAACAGAAAGTTGGCACGTATGTCGATAGACTCGGATGCATGATCATGCATCGGCATGTGTTCGCATATATGAATATTTTATGAATAAAAATGCTATTTGTGGGCACATACGTCACTATGTGCAAAATAGAATGGACGAGTGAACTCAGTGAAGGCGGGTAAACACCAAGAACCCTGGATTTCTAAGGGCCCATCATTCCCCGGTATGAATGTTTCGCTCCAGTGCCGGCATGAAACATTCATGTACTTTATATGTTCCCCGCCCTGGAATTCAACTACATCAAAGTAAATCTTTGCACAATATGAATCACTCTTCTTTACTATGTCCTTGCTAAATAAATTGAAATTGGAGCAAATAGATCAACAGTGATGGCAACACATTTTGATAAGCTAAATCTGCACCCATCTGATAATTGAAGATAGGTAAACCCAGAATAACTAACGAGTAATCAGGAGATAATTCAAATTGTTTGGAAATATGTAACCTCAGCAACTCCTATCGGTAACATTATTTGTGTAAGGCGTGATAACATTGTATTATGACGATATCAAATACTCAAGTGTGACTTTAACAAAAATTCGGCGACCAACTGCAATTAGCGAAAAATTGGATACCAAAAGCGAGGTATGAACTTTACTAATTAACAACTTTTGCTAAATGTAAAAATTCACCTTTAGCATGATGACAAACTTGAAGAAACAAGTATTTAGACTTGTTGATATGAAATACCATTAGATAAATCATGACTTATCAAGCTTATTGACGATTTGTTAAGGCGTAGCTAAACAAGACCTAGACACATCTAACATTCATGAACTTTGAACACAAAAACTATCAGATACGCAAACTTCTTTTAGTATCTGACTGACCAACTTTCACATAATTTTAACAAGAGCCCTTTGCCAGTTTTATAGTTCAGATGCGGAACTTTAGTGCAAATATGTGATATTTTAAAAGTTAAAAAGCCACATAGGACCTACTTTAGTCCACTCAGTTCAGCCAATTATCCATGTTCTTCTCATCAGACTCATATTGCATGATTATCTTCCACATTCAGTTGCACAATTAAGACCATGGCGGACAATGACAAAGAAACTGCAAAATCAGCCAGAAAAGTCCATCCCAGCACAAGCACCGATGCTCCAACAACAATTTCCGGCAATGGCAAAGCGGACATGCCCATCATTATACCCAACGAGAACTTGCCGGTGATAGCCCATGATGCATCCTCCAGTCTCAAGGGCCCTTCCGGTGCCCGACCGAAGGAGGATAAAGACAAATTTGATTCATCTAAGTGCGTATGCTGCGAAAAACCATTGTATTCGGGTGCCAACTGCCTGCCGAAAGTACCGGTAAGATACAGATAAATCCTAGATAGTTGAAGTCTTTGGCTTGCCCAACAAACCCTCATTGACAAGTGCAGCATGATTTCGGCAACTTTTCAATATTTTCTGAAACTTGTCAAAATCCGAAAACCCCGTCTCCTTTCTATTCCACAGTTGGCGTTGGGCGCAATCCCTCATATTATTAGCGGAATTGATATAAAGAAATTGGGCAAGCCATCGCAAGTAAACTATTCCATTGGATCGATATCCATGTTGGGAAACTTAGGCCAAGTGGTAAGAGAAAAATCCTCACCGCAATATCTCCGGCGCATAATCATCGTACCGATTGAAAACTTAAAATTATCACAATATATGCTTTTTGGATTTCCATGACCCCTTTCTTCTGCTGTCAGCTATCATGACAGTGATGTCTAAAGCAGTGAGTTACATATACATTTTAAAGTGCCCAATTAATTTTTTCCAATCTCGCAGAAGTACAACCGCTGCACATCCTGCAATGGTTACGTGTGCAGACACTGCAAAGGCGAGTGCCACGAATGCATTGTACGCAAGCAGCTGGTTCTGGAGCCAGAGGCCATGCTTCAGATTGACCGGTATAAACTTCTTGGATTGCTTCAGATACTGCATTATCCGAATCACCATTTCGACAAGTGGGAAAAACCGTTCTTGGTGAAGCAGATTTGCACTCGCTTCAACATCCACCAAGACTGGAAGCCACGGGTAAGAAATCTGTAATCAGATCAAGAGCTAATTATTCAACATCTGTTTTGATATAGAAGTTTGAAACATATCTCCCCTCCATAGCCCAGCAGTGTGATGTCCACTGAAAGCGTTGACAAAAGTCAGCAGAATCTTGACCATGCTGGCTCCCAGAAACAAAAAGCTGATGTCACTGGCTCCCAGAAACAGAAAGCTGATGTCACTGGCTCCCAGAAACAGAAAGCTGATGTCACTGGCTCCCAGAAACAAAAAGCTGATGTCGCTGGCTCCCAGAAACAGAAATATGATGTCGCTGGTAGCACTCTACAAAGAAAGCGTATCGATAACTCAACCGTCAAAACTCCAAGCGAGACCAAACAAGAGAAATCCAAGAGCTTTAAAAGCCATGCTTCTTCAAAAACTATTTTTTACGACAAGCAAAATATTTCAGAGCCTGAAGCAAGCAAAGTCAAGGATCAGAATAGTAGCCATAAGAGTATCAAGAAAACAAAATCCAACCATGAAGAAACGTATAAGGACATGAAACAGGCTATTGATAATCTACCAGAAGGGATTCTACCGATTTTACAACAAGAATCCGAAAGACCAGTGAAGGATGGTAAGTGTCTCAGAAAATGTCCAATAAAAAAAAACCTCAGCAGTGCGCTAACGACAACTTATACTTACAGAGCAAAAATCAAGGAAGACATCCAACATTTCATCGACATCATCGACGCCACAGAAGACGAAGAAACCAGAGACACATCAGAAGGAGCCAGTCGACAAAAGTCAAGCATACAAACACGGGAAACAAGCAACAGAGTTACCCACTCTCAAATCCGACAGTCCAAAACTGAAGAAGGCAGAATTTACAAAAAGTAAAGACAGCATGTCCAATTCCAGCACACCGACAAGACCAAGGAAAGTGGACCAACTAAAAATGTTGGACAGATTAGATTATTCGCTGAAAGACATCACTGCCTTGAAGGACATTGACGAACTTTCATATAAACAAGTAAAACATATCTTAAGCCGACATTCGTTCGACATGAAAACAATTGCCAATGAAGAGGACATGAGGTATGCTCTGAAACGCTTGTGGCACTTCAGGAAAGAAAAAGGTAAGAAAGAATCCAAACAACCATGACCGGAAAGAAAGAATGGCACAATCATGTAGTGTCAAGACTTAATGTTGATATGCTCCTGTCTGCTGTGTCTGTCTTGGTTAGCATGCCACAGAGTTAGAAATTCCACTAATTAATACAAAAATTTGCTTTGCAGAAAATGAAGCATTGGTTTCTGGATCCATGGACGACCTTAGAAAGAAGGAAAACCAGAAACGTCCTGCAAAGTTCGATAAACAGAGATCGACATCTGAAAGTCAGTTAACTCAAGAACCTTTCACTCTTCAAGCGAAGAAAGTACCGGAAGTTTCAAAAACACAACAGTGTGCACTTCATCTGGAGACAATCGCATCCTTGGAATCCATTGGAAGTTTGGATTCTATCCAATTGGCCAATATTTTACACAACCACAACATAAATCCTAACAAGTATAAGACGCACACAGAAATGATGTATGCCGTACAATGTTTGTGGCAAGCAATCCATGCAACAGGTGAGTTCATATCAAAGAATTATGCCATAGATCTCTTGCAATCTGATGAAATTCCAACCTGTAGATGCCATCGGAGGAACTGCAAGCGGCTTGTCCAAAAGCGTTCGTGCCAAGACATTGGAGAAAAAGACAGCAATGCAAATGCATGAAGTACCCAAAAGTCCCAACATCAAAATAAAGAAATCCTTTTCCATCAGTAACATCACATCAGTGGCTGAGCTCGAGAGGCTCACTGAAGACGAGATGAGAGACATCTTGAGGATATATTCCATTGATACGGGACATTACACCGAGAAGCACGAACTATATTACGGCGTACTTCTACTTTGGAACAGCAAGAAGGCTGCTGGTAAATTAATTATCATGAGTGAATTTTCACTTCCTTAGCTATTTATTAATACATAATTTATTAATCTTCTAGCCAAAGAAGCGCAGAAGAACCCCTATTCGACACCGGTGAGGTCAGAAGACCAAAAGACTCACTATGTCGCAAAATGGCTTCTGAAGAATGACAGTACGTCTTACAGAAGGTTGAAGCAACAGTTATCTAAAACTTTTCTTGATCATTTTCCATTGTTTTTGTAGGCATTGCCATTAAGCATGCGAAGGAGGTTCGCCATCCAGAAAAGAAGCAAGAACCGGTGCCGCATACGAGCAACAGGGAGCCGGTCCAAAATGTCGTGGACAACAGCGCTGCAATTCAACAACTTGTCAAACAAAAAGGTGAAGCTACCAAATATGTTATCGGGTCGATACCTGTGATGGGAACCCAGCTAGACATGAAACGAAAACAAGAAAATACTATTAAAATGGTGGACACTGTTCCTCAAACCATCAGACACCACGAAACAGGAACAATCTATAAAACATCATCAGAGAAGTCAAAAACAGAAGCAGCTGTCAGCAAGGACAATGAGCACCGTTACGCATCTGTGGACATCTTGAAAAAGAAGCCACAAACAATCAACAATTCAGCCACTGAAATAATTTACACCGACATCGAGACAGGCTACCGGAACCAAGCCTATGATGGCCCCAAGAAAGTCATTGCAAAGATGGAAAGGCGACCGGAAGTCGTCTACGCTCAACTTGCCACCAGTCCTCGGTACTTTGTGACTGGAGATACCTCGTCCATCATGAGCTTTGGAGATAGGATCGCCCCAGAGTCCACTGAGCTAGAATTCGCATACATCGACGACACTTTGAGTGAAATGTCGGTTAATCAGGGCACCAGGAACGGACACAAGACCAGCAGTACATCGTCCTACTATAGCAAGCTCCTGGATGGCGGACATCCCAAGTAGGTCTTCACCAGGATGTCTTGCCCAACAAGGAAATTTCATTACCCAAGTTGTGGCACATCAGGAAGATGAGTGGAGTCTGGGGCACAGCTACTTTGGACATCTGGTCCTGGACACAGATCCTTGGACACTTGGTTCTGTACACGGATCCTTGGACACTTAATTGGTCCTGTACACAGATCCTTGGACACAATGCCTAAATCCATGAATATTTTAAAAATATTATTGTAAGCAAACCAAATGTTAATCAAGGTTTATTGGATAGCTCTACTTAAATCAAAACTGATGGCATAACTTAAGTACATTCCAGCGCTTACGGGAAAATCCGCGGTTATCAGAAAATCGTGAAATTACGGGTGAAATTTTATGAAAAGAACAAAATTCCCATAAAAAATTGGTAGCATTTGTTTGAATATAAAAGGCATAATATGCTTTTTAACAATTATAAGCTCACAGCACACCAAACCGTAAACTCATGCAGCACATCCGAGGACCCAGCGCCGTAACTATACGATATCGAAAGCAAGCAATGCTTAGGGACCTCAGACTTAAGGAAACCTCACGAGGGTCTATATTTCTGCTTTTTGACTAAGGACAACGTCTTTGTTTTCGGTATAGGGTGTAAGTTCAGTAGCGGCAGCCAAAAACAAATTTTGCCTATCGGTCCACAAATTCTAGTTACGGCACTACATGCGCCGCTGCACACCGACTAGGTGTTATCATTATTTTGTACATCTATGCATGCAATTTGCTGTTCTGTAATGAATTTTGATTCCAGGTCATAATTATACATATAGTAACCACAAAAAAACACATTGTACGACATGCTTGAAAATGACCCAATAAAAACTATATCGCTGAGTTAGTTGTTTTGGGAGAAACTAAATCTACATAAAACTTTCACACCGAAGCCAGATAATGCGACCAACCCTACATAGAATTGAATTTGTATTTTCAAGGTGATAACATAATCTAACCACGAATCAACAATTTATTCTGTTTATATGGTCCTTATCTCGTATCTCATATTGGATGACGCACTGCCGTTAGTAATTTTTTTAGCAAACCTGATAACTGTCGACCCAAATTTCAACAGTATTACTTCATTACCATCAGCTTGGTCACATTCATACACTGGTGAGTACTTGTTAGACCAATCTTAGCCATGTATAGTAACAGAGGTCCTAACCATGGCGGGACACGATCAAATATAGTCCTGCCTGATCATGTTCTGAAAAACAAAATGTGGCAATCTTTATTAATCTACTTCTAGAATCAGAATGGTGCAATGGCGAAGGCGATCAACCACTTTCTAGAAATATTCAAAGTGCCCAAACTGTCCAGTAGATCAGCAAGAAACATGCAGAATGTGAAATGCAACTGCTGTGAAACACGCCTCAACAGCAGCGATAAAGAGACAAAGTCGTTTATAGCGGTAAACTAATATTTTAAAAAAACAGGGTTAACTGCACTTTGATAATTCACTGCTGACTGTCTTTCAAACAGTCATTATACACTTAAATTCAGTGAAAGTACCATAAATCCCAAAGGACCAGACAGTATGTCAACAATACTAAGGTGTGACAGTTTATTCCAGGAATAGGGTAAATAGTTATTCCTTGTAAGGAGCACTGTCTTGTCACCAGACAGTAGCCTACTTAACAGACTATCACAGTTTCCACATTGAAGTATCTTCCAACAGGGATTACCAAGAAATGATATTTTTAACTTACCAGACTATTCAAGACATATTCAACTTCCTTGACCATTCCAGGTCTGTTTAATCTCCCTGACTAGTCCAGGTATATTCAACTTCCTTGACCATTCCAGGTCTGTTAAATGCCCCTGACAATTCCAGGATTATGTAATCTCCCTGACAATTTCAGGTCAATTCAATCTCCCTGATAATTCCTGACTCTCCAGGTCAATTCAAGCTCCGTTATAATTCCAGACTCTCCAGGTCAATTCAATCTCCCTGATAATTCCAGACTCTCCAGGTCAATTCAATCTTCCTGATAACTCCAGACTCTCCAGGTCAATTCAAACTCCCTGATAATTCCAGACTCTCCATGTCTGAGGGAACCCTTTGCAAGTTGCATGAAATCCTGGTTTCATTGTGAGACTCTTAGCATTTTACAGTAATTCATTTGCTCTTTTGACGTTTTCTAGAAATACCCCAGGTGCTCCCACTGCAGGCAACAAGTGTGTCGTAAATGCCGAGAGAATTCAAAGTGCCACGAGTGCACCGTGAAGTTGTCCATCGTCCGCAACCCGGAGAATCTGATGCAGCTGGATAAGATAACATTGCTCGGCTTGCTAAAGAAGCTGCACTACGAGGATAACATATTCGACAACTGGGAAAAACCCTACTTGGTAAAACAGCTTCTCACCCGGTTCCAAGAGTACGAAAACTGGGACCCGAGACACTACAACGATACCGCAAAGTGGGTTGGGGCTTCTGTGAAGATAAGAGAAGACGAGATTGCGAACGAGGCTGCCCATACAAGAGATTCCTCAAGACCGGTAGAAGGTGCTAGGTCAGCAAAATCTGTAAGGACACCAGATGCAACTAGATCAGCAAAATCAGTAAGGACACCAGATGCAACAAGGTCTACAGGAATAACTAGGGCAGCCAGAACAACAACCAAAGAGGAGCGACATCACAAAAAGTCAACGCGCAAGAGTCATCCCGAAACCAACGTTCCGGAAGAAGTTCAGCGAATGAGTAAGCGGGTGTTGGGATTAAATTCAAAATACACATGTACCCCATCTAAAGGGTATTTTTGGTTGACAACTATTTCAAAAATACCGGTGCTGTTGTTGGATTTTTAGTGTAGGCTTATATCTGGGATGACCGAAGCCAAGAATAACCTTAAGACATGATACATTGCAGAATTGTTTTTTTTCTCCAGAGTTTGAGCGTGTGGGAGATCACATATACAGTTTACCCATCCAGAGAAAGATGTTGTTGGCCGCTCAAGACGAGGTCCAGGAAAGGCACCTAGTTGCACCAGCCATTCCTCGCCAAACGAGGTCCATGAACAGAGTGCCATCCATGTCACTAGAAGACATTCCATCAGCCAACTACTTTGAGGACCTCAACGCGGATGAAATGAAATCCATTTTGAAAAAGTCTATCGACTCCAACAGCATAATGGGCCAAGATGAACTGAAGCTCATCTTGCAAATGCTTTGGACGAACATGAGAAAAGAAAGTAAGTCTTGGCAAAATCTGGGAAGAAAATGAAAATTAACAAGGAATTGCGATCAGAATAAAGTCAACACAGCAGTACTGTCAAGTTCTGGATGGTGGCATCAAGCAGGTCATTGTCGTTATCCATGATGCTTTTGTCTGTCAAAAAATATGCGATGTTGGATGATGGTAAAACCCTTTTGCTAAGAATATGCAAAAATACACGTGTAAGATAGTGTGTGAATGACAAAATAAGCTTTTCAGCGAAGTAGTTGACCGTTATTGTTGAGAAAGTGTCAGAATTGTGCTTTATATGTGCCAGAATGTGTTCCGTGTCTAACACCCGTTGAGTGCGGTAATGCTAGAACAACCTTTTATCAATAATGTCATATTGTAATTTACAAATTTACAACAAATTTGGTATTGCAAAAATGAGCAATGTTTTCTGTAAACATGCAAGTTACCAAAAAAAATATTAACAACATTGCATTTTCCCCGCACAGATCCCGAAGGCAATGCGCCTAAACCTGCGGTCCAGCAATCCCAAATGCGACCGTATTATTCCGAAAGGCATTTGAACAGGATGGAATGTGATGCTCCATCCCCAGTTCAATCTCAACATCACTCCTATAAACTATCATTAGCCGATTGCCCTAGAAGCAGTTCTCCTACTGAAATTGCCGAAGATACGAGTACCAACATGAGCCACTTCAGCGTTAGCATGGGAGCTCTGAACTTGCTGGACACCAAGGAAAAGAAGAAGAAAAGCAAATTATCATCGACTTCATTCCGAGGCACCACTTCTGCAAGACTGGGGGCGAAATATTTTGAATCCAAAAAACCTGCCCCATCCCTCCAGAACGGCCGGCGAGTCAAAGACATGCGAGCAATTTTTGAGAGGAAAAACAGCGAAGACAATTGTATGAATTAAGAACCAGAATAATGAATGCAGTAAACCACAAGCCCGCCTCAAACGGAAACACAAATTTTTGTTAAACCAAAAAATGGAAAATAAATAGCGAGAAAAAAATGCAGCCCAATGTTTAATTCTAGCGCAACGTTTCAGGACCGCAAGCCCTTCTCCAGGTGCCTTTACTACAAGTTTTTCTTTAAATTTAAAGAGAAAAAAGAACAATACAACTTTTATTTGTACCTTAGTTGCATATTTGTTGTAATTTATAAAATGAGGCAAATTACAGTTGGTGCGGCATCATGTTAGACGGACTCATATCTGGCAAAACACTGGCGGTACGGTATAAGGTGTGTCCAACATATAATTTACTAATTTTGGTTGCTAAGAATTTAAATTAGAATTCTGAAGAAAATCAACAACTTGGAATACTTGTGGCCTGATCTTGGCTAATGCTGTAGGGATGTGGTGCTCCTCCAGCAAGTGGTGGTCAAGCAAGTGGTGTCATACAACGCACCGAGGGCAAGTGACCACAGTTGCGTAATACTTAGAATACTTGTAACCTTTCTTCCTGCCCTCTTCCTATGAAATCCCCCAAAAGTTAGAAAAGTAGGGAAGTCTGAGTAAGGTTACTGTTGTCTTAATTAAATAGTAGACAAGATAATAACAACTGTTAGACATTGTGGGGTAACGATGCCGTGATGTGGCGCATCGAGTGCTAATGACCCCGGTCACATTCTTCCTTAGAAAATTAAGATTAAATATGCCTACTAAGGATGGAACACATGTGCTAAAACACCACAGATGTTACTTTATACATTTTTTGAAGATTTTCAAAAATAATTTTAGATTTTTAAAATCAACTTTGATGATATCGAATTCCATGTCCCGTAGGCTAAAATTCGCTTTGATGATGGAATGGCTACATAAAAACTGTAACATTTACGCAAGCATTAAAAAACATTGCAAATTTGAAAATTCGACATCGAATTCCATGTCCCGTAGGCGGGGATGTTTGCGGTGTTAAGCCATTGAATTCCCACGCTATCAGAAATGTATTATCAATGGACAAATATTAGTATTACTAAGGGAGAGTTGCACAAGGTGAGCTTAAAAAAGAGGTTATATGCAGTATAGGTGACAATTGGAACAAAAAAAAGCGGCTCAAGGTAAGATCTGGAAGCTTCGCAGGCCTTATCGATATCTCGCGAGACTTGATAAGCGCTTCGGCACAACGGCCACGACTCCATGTTGGATTGTCATCACGGCAGGCAGCGATCGAAGAAATCAAAAGTAAGTAATCTAAAATTCTAGTACATTTCCAGCAGTCCATTTCTGATACAAGATAAAAAATAAAACAATATACCAATGTTGGATATTGCGTACGGCCACTACAGCACCAAGCGGTAGATGTCATATTGCTGAGCCAACTTCAGGCACGCCCTGATGATGCTAAACTTAAATATAACAAAGCACCAACTGCTAAAACAGTAAAATAACATCATAAACTGCAATAGTATAAATAGTTAACAATGGCGAGGCAATTGTTAGTATTGCCGGGATTAGCGGGCAAACATTTTACAGACAAAACCTCATTTTGTCAGCAATTTAGCTGAGAGGGCGGGGCAAGAGTTATCAATTACTCACACCACAAAGGCCATAATTCAATCTGCATTGGAAATCCGTGCTTTATCCTGGTTCTCCATGGCTACCATGCATCACCGAGGTCTGATATCACCGAGCTTATCGAGGAGTGGTTCGCTATCGAGAAATTAACTTCTAGAAATCCACGTAGACAAGGTTTCGCCATTGCCACTAGATTATTTTTTCCAGAAGTATGCCCATAATCATTGGAACAGTGACTAATTAGTTGATGTTGTAACCTGGAATATTGACTATGGCAGGTTTGCGAGCTTGCGCTCCAGTGAGGCACAAGGGAGACCTGCCGTACAACCGGTCAAAAAACCCAGCCAGCTTTCGGGAGTTAGGGCAGTCTGACGATTCTCTGAATATGGATACTCGAGGCAAATTACCGAATGAAGATGTGGTCCCAATGCCGCCCGGACAGTCGAAGTTGTACAAGGGCCAAGGACCAACTCCCATTCCAGCCATGGTACTGCCCGATGACATGATCCAGTCGCCTACTTTCCCACGTCCAGGGGAGACCATTGGCAGAAAGAGGGGCAAGCAAATGCTCGCCAAGTGCAAGTGCTGTGAAAGGGAACTCACCAAGGAAGACAAAGACAAGTCGCTGTTGTCGGTAATGTAATCTCTGGATTTCTATTTGACAGGGATGTCTTGTTCTGGCCTTTTCTACTTTGGAGTGATACGTTCACAATTACCAACAGGATTTTCCCAGAATGGAAATTTCCAACTTACAAAGTTTTTAAAACTTTTCCCTAACCATCCTAAAAAGTCAAAATTCAAAAATATAACCAAATTCTTGTCTTTACATGTTGCTCAAAGAAGTAGGGAATTCCCCAATAGCTGAGTGTGTACACTCACAAATGTAATATTTAAATATTGTTTCCCTGACATTTTCAAAAAGAATCACTTTTCCCTTACAATTCCAGATGATTTAGAAGTTCAACATCCCAGAATGGAAATTTTCAACTTACAAGTTTTTAAAACTATTTTCGCTAACTATCCTGAAAAGTTAAAATTCAAAAATACAACTAAATTCTTGTCTTTACATGTTGCTCAAAGAAGTGGGGAATTCCCAAATATTTGAGTGTTTCTACTCACTTTTGGGATAACAAATGTAATATTTAAACGTTGTTTCCTTGACATTTTCAAAATGAATCACTTTTCCCTTACAATTCCAGATGATTCAGAAGTTCAACATCCTTGAGAGTTAATTTTATGATGTTTGTAGACAAATATTGATAATCAAAAATGTCAACAGTCAAAAGCTTTGATATAATCCTTATAATTACACAAATTTAGTTTCATAGCAGGCTGTTTTTAGTATCACTACCCAAATAAACACCAGAAATCATTGGACCAACATGCATGTTGGCCCAACGATGGTCAAAGCTGGCATGCCAATGCATTTTAGTAGGGTCAACATAGTCCAGATCTTCCTGCCCAAAGCTGTGAAATGTTTTACAAATAAAATTAAACATACCGTTATATATTTGTACAATGATGATATAAAATATACAGTATACTATAGGTCAGGGCCCGCACAGCATTTTGCGATGGCCCACCGCCCACCCTGAAGCGAGTTATTTTTCTAACTATCTTTTTACTTGGGATGCTTTAGTTTCCCAAATCAGTCCAAAATCGTTTTTAAACATTTCTTCTGATACCACTGCTAAACTGCTGCCACTCATTTTTCAGAAATATGTAAAATGCACGAAATGCAAAGGAAACGTATGCATCGAGTGCCGTGACCAAGAAAACCGCTGCCACGAGTGTTACGTGGAGATGTCGGTGAACTTGGATCCAAACACCCTCATGGAATTCCAACGGGTAACCCTTCTGCGTTTCCTGGAAATCTTGCACTACGATGAGAGCATGTTTGAGGATTTTGACAAGGCCCATTTAGTGAAACAGCTTCTAACCCGCTTCCGGAAGCACGAGTTATGGGACCCGAGATTTCACGCCGATCCGTTGGTAAGTCCATCGTTGTTAGGACCACGTAAACTTTTGCAATCTTTCTTACATTCGGCTGATGTTTTCTAAAAGGAAATTGAAGAACTGAGGCAGAAAAAAGAGGCTTTGATGGCTGAACAAGCTGCTGAAGACGAACAAATTTCTACGATGCCGCTTGCAGCAGAATATCCGAAACGTATGAAACCCTTCACCGCAACTTAGTCAAGCCATTTAAAGTTATTATGTCTTAATTATATTATTATTTCTGCAGGACATGCCCGAAGTATCGATGATCAATTGGACGAAAGAACAAAAGACCAGCAACCTCAAAGCCCATACAAGTACATTGATGCTGGACAACGGCCTGGCAACAAGCATTCAGAATACGATAAGCCATGGCGAAAGGAGGTTTCGTATAAAACACCTGGCCCTTTGCTGCTACAGAACATTTCATCGCCAAAACAATTAGAGGACCTTGAAGTGCATGAACTAAGGGCTATTCTGAGCCAATATAGTGTCGACTCCAGCGGGGAGAAGCCGGTGCTAAAGTATCGTGTACTTCAACTGTGGAACAGTCTGAATGACAAAGGTAATAATGAAAGGGGAGGAGGGACTAACGAAATTACATAAACTGAATTTGTGGCTCACAGTTCTTCAGCAATCCACTTGAAACACGACTGAAATTTTTTCCAACAATCATGCCAGGGTTTCCCCAGAAATGAAAGTTTCAACAGGCTATCTTGATGACTGAAAATTACAAAAATAACTATGTCGGACAACTTATTGTCAGACTTGCCTGAAAAATCCAGTAAAATATATGCCTCTTTTTCAGGGAAAAGCGAACGTAACACTCCATCCCCGAACTTCATCAGGCAGCCAGCCACCAACCTGAAAAGAACCTTCTCGTTGAAGGACATACCGTCTTCGAGCGCCATTGAGAAACTCACCATCACTCAGATGAAGAACCTCCTGTTGAAGTACAACCACGACCCAGAAATGTATCCGCATAGAAGTGACATGGAATATCAAGTGACGGTCATGTGGAACAATGCTAAAAGAGAAGCCCTTAAGATCGACAAAGGTGACCATCCGTCGTCTTTCAGATTTCTGGCTAGTATCGGTGAAATCCAAACTTCAACATTCCTCATAAAATGTCTTGAAATTTTCAGAAAGGAAGATTCCCGGACTGAACTCTGGGAGAAACTGGAAAAGCCAAGAAAACGTCCATGGTCAGCCGTCCAAATGGACTTCTGCGGTACATGCGGTTAAGCCCCAGACAGAGCAATACAACAGCGGTGGCTACAGTAACTGGGGAGACGTCAAGAGATATCAAAACAGCCCTGAAAATAACAAACGAGGAGATCTGCTGCATAACCCTTACCAAAATCCAATACATAAAACTTCAACCCTTCCAAGAACACCGCCCGTGAACCGCTCATCTCCGCCGGAACCACCGCCGCTACCACCACCCGCTCCGCATCTCCTCAAATCTCTCGCATTGCATGACATCAGCAAGCCTGAAGAGATATCGTCATTGAGCATGAAGCAGATGATTGGACTTCTGGACGATCACGCGGTAAACACCGATGGAGCCAGCGACAAGGCGCATTTGGAGGATCTTGTCAAACAACTTTGGTTCGAGAAAATAATGCCAGGTAATTTTCTACAGCAAGATACCATGTGATGATCGACCCATAAGATTAACATAACTTCCCATGTTTTCAACAGAAAGGTACCAAAATATGCAACAAAGAAGCCCAAATGTAACCTACCATCATTCCCAAACCACGTCTCCGTCACCCTACCAAGTAAATACGAGTTACGAGAAACAATTTGGGGCGATGACAATCACTAAGCAGAAATACAATGATGGCGACAACTCTAGCATGTCATCCATCACCCAACAGACCTATTTCAACCAGGAACCCCCAAGCACTCAATACAAACCTTACGGTAAAACACGGTCTTCCAACATAATTCCTATAAAACAGAACAATATCTTATTTTCTATAAAACGTGACACTTTACCTAACATTACCCATCACTGTACTGAAAGTGCCTGTTTGTCTTGCCCAAACCAGGTCCACTGACAACAGGTCCAGCCAAAAAACCGAATCAGGAGATGTGCACTGTCTGCTTGGTCCGACCGATTGACTGCATCATCTTGAACTGCAGCCACATGGTCAGCTGCATGGTCTGCGTGAGCCGCATGGAAGCCTGCCCTTTGTGTCACTCGGAAATCATCAGGGTAATCAATATAAAATAACGAGTGTTAGTCTGTAAATGTAACTTTTTTGCATGCCTTCAAATTACATTGTGGTCTAGAATTATAATCGAGCACTTGGAATCTGGGTCTGGCTTGTTACAAAGGACTTTGGTCAAAGCTTTTAGTGATTCTTTCGAACTAGACAGCACCCGAGTTTAACAGTGTTTTAACCATAAAATAAAATGAATATTCAAAGTATAGTTGTGATAGACAAAAACAAGATCACGATAGCCTCATTACGTGTAGTGCCGAGTGTCATTTTAAACTTTACAAACCATGTGAAAGTAAAGTTCACGATAAGAATAACATTCGAACATGTTGTCTTTGCTGTCATTGGCACAGTAATGGTAGCAGAGTTGGATAATTGTCTTGATATGACAACATTGTCATGATTGTCTGTGCTGCCATTGGTACGGCAATGCGCGGAATGGCTTTTGGCAGCAGTACTTGAAGCGACACTACATTGCCGAGACTATCCAAATATTGTGTATTTGTTGTAATGGTGACTTGAAACTTCAGTAATAATCCAATAAAATGGTAATCAACTGTCAAACTTTGTTGTCTGTGATGTATTCCTTGTGTCCTGCTCTGTGGCCAGGAGAGTTCACTTGCACACGTCCACTCAGATTCGTAACTCATCAACTTCTACCAGATTAAGGGGTTTAAACCCTTAAAGTCAAAATGCATGGAATGTGGTCCTATCCACTAAAACTCTTAACATTGTCTGGAATCGTCAAACTCAGCCAAATATCTGCAATGTTGGAACAATATTGTACAATTTGGACTACTCTGGATTTTTCCCACAATTTAGTAAGTATATCTAGCATTAGACAACCCAATTTTTATAGATTTAAACAATGCAAGAAGAAGGAAAATGTAGAAGCAGGCTAACAATGATATCACTGGGCTAGTTCTGGAAACCCAAGAATCAAAATCGCAAACAGTCTGTTTGTGAATCTGTTGTGGTGTCAGTAAGTATGACCAAAACTATTTCAAAATTATTTATACTACATGTTAAAAAGTTTCACAGAAGATTCCAAGATATTTCTCAAAAAATCTAAACTGAATTGAAACTGATTGAGCAGCTTCAGCAGATTCCAGAGGACGCTTTTTCAGAAGAAGCAATAAACCATCCGAACAAATCAGGACATCCAGAGCCTCTATCAAGGATCACAGAGCAATGGTTCTTTAGAAAATACCAATGCAAATATTACCAGATAAAATATTAAATGAGAAACTATTTCAGGGTTTACTTTCTGAACAATGCTTTGAATTGTTCAATCACTGTGGGATCCCAGGGCAGAAAGGAAATTCAAAGTAAAAAATTGGAAAAAAACTACTACAAATTTTCTGATAAAACGAATACGTATACCTTGAATGCAATCACAATTCCCTTATCTTATCAAACAAAAATAACATATATATCTAAATTTTTCAAAAGCTGCTGTTTAGATAACTGCTGATAAAACTTATGCGCATAAACCTAAAATAAACTATTATGTCTGTGCCTATGATGGCCTACATTAACTGTAAGTCGAAAAAATCTTTTCATAAATTATTAATACCCTCATTTAGTGTAATTAGTGTCACTTTATTGGAATCCAACTTATCATTTTGGTGTGCTTAAAAACAATCACATAAAAGTAAAAGAATTAGAGTATTGCCAATTTTAAATTGGCATTCACCTTGAATTTATGAAAACGTAATTTAGCCATAGTATTTTTATTAATTGCTATCATTGTGAAGTTAACAGTGATTAACAATATAATGATATAGATTCAGAAATCTTTTTAACATGTTAATAATTTCTTAGTTCGTGACTCTGCAACAATTGCGAAACTCTAAACTCTGATTATTTCCAAACAGCGGTGATAAAAACAAAACAGTGAAAAGACGGATGGCCCAAAGAAAACAACCATCCCAAACTCAAGTATTTGAAATGAAATTGCACAACACACATACAAACAGAGACATTGTTTCACAGTAATTTATCTGGATTTTTTTTCAGAAAGGACCACGAGAAAGTTATTTGAATCAACACAAATATCGCACTTCAGAAACTATCAGTGCAGCCATGGCAAGTCTGAGAAGAATAAATAATGGTAAATGGTCAAAATAGAAAAAAGAACTGCTTCTTCATTTTGTATTTTGTTGGGAAAATCTCAAGACGTGTTTGACAAAATGTGGCTAACTAATAAAGGTGTCATATTGCAGGGAACCGTTGGCCAGAATCAACAACCAATTCACAGCAAAATAGTCAGAAACATCCTATTGACCCTATTCCTATCCACAGTTCTGGGCAAAACACTGTCGCACACGCTTCTGGGAATGCTGAGTTGCCGAAGACTGACTTGTCAAAAAACAGCAGAACCAGTGGAATACCTCTATCATCCTCAAGGCAGAAAAGACTAATGTCAAACACAGAATCAACAACCCGCAAAGATGTAATGTCCATCAAATCGCCCAAGTTGCAAGACAATACCAGAACAAGACAAGATCGCTTTAGTCATCAACTACCAGGTGGATCAAGACAACAAGAATATGGATTTGGGCATGAAGGGATAAAGGATGAAGGTAAAAGTTGTACTTTTGAAATACTCATGTTGTATTCTATAAATGATATATCGATTAATACCAGTTGCAGAAGTACGACAAGCTGTAAGAACAACTATCATGGAGGAAGTATATAACGGTGCCTTGCAAAGTAAGCCTGTCAAGTATGGGTTCAATCCAGTTCACAAAATAGGCGGTTGGTAATTAGTGCATGGCTTTTCAAACAGGTTGTTTCCTGATTTTAACAAATATGTTATTTGTAGGAACAAGAGCACAAACAGCAGATTGCAATCCTACAGCAGGAGTAGACCAGAACAGAATGAAAGGAACACAAACTGCAACAGGAACCAGAAACAAAGTGGTCTCAAATACGTCAAAACAAGGACACCATCACGTTTCTCAGCAAAGATTAACACTTGGTAATGATTCTAAAATACGCAACAACCAACCCCAGCTAACAACACAAGAAAAACAATTTTCAACAAGTCAACAAGTTGGTACAGAAACCATGGCAGCCACTCATGGTAAGGCAAACATGTACAATAATACTCCACTTCCATTCTTCATTTTAGTTATACCGTGAATGCCTTGTGATATATTGGTAAAGTGACATTTCGATTCATTAATTGAAGTCCGTGTAATTGGATCCGTGACCGCTTCCAATCCGAATCGTATTTTACTTATTTCTTACATTTTGTAAGATATTTATAGTGATTAATGGAAGTAGTGGCTCCTGGACCGACCTGTATAAAACAACAAGGGTAAAGTGAAGATGTTTTGAATTGTCTAACATGTCCTATTTCTAGGAATTAGAAGACATGCGACGGATTCCAATCCCACAAAGAATTTAGGCTACGGTGGTACGAAGAACAAGGACATCTGTAGAAAACCAGCTAAAGAGGAAGTATCGAAACAAATTAACACTTCTTCAGCAATGGAAGTATCCCCATTTGAGCAAGACTTAAAACCGGACAAACGTGGTATAGTATAGCAATCAAGAAAAGTTATGTTTACACTTTTAAAACCATTACCAACTACAGCTTACATGATTGCAGTTCCAGAAGATAGACAATGGTCAACGGATTCCGGACTCACCACTTTATCACACCCAAAGCTGGAAGCAAGTGGGGTTAGACAAGATAATCCAGTCTCAGACAAAACGGACAAAAATGGTAAATTGCTGTACTGTTTCTTTTTGTAAATAAGTATGCTTGTCATTAAATGGATGCATTTAAATTTAGGTCCAGAATCAAGAACGCAATCTTCAAATTCCAATCGCCCAAAACCCATTTTCAGTTCTGCATCAGTAAGTCAGCCAAACGAACTTTCATCCTCTGGAATGAAAAGCAATGGTAACGTGCAGGACACTTAAAATTAAGACACCATTTATGCGATTACACTAATT
The DNA here is from genome assembly GCA_034696685.1 of Julus scandinavius. Lineage (NCBI taxonomy): Eukaryota > Metazoa > Arthropoda > Diplopoda > Julida > Julidae > Julus > Julus scandinavius. The sequence goes on along the minus strand of JAQGAE010000144.1, from coordinate 19,321 downwards.
ATTTGACAAATTGCGTATAGCCGCAGAAGCGACCACGTCATGTCCATCAATGCAAAACACATCAGTCAATCTTCAAACCTCCCCAGTCAATCAATCCTCTGCACTGGATAACAATGGTAATGCTCAAGAAATCTTGCTCTTGAAAACAAGATTGCCTTCATGTGATTTCACTGATTATTTTTAACAAATTATTTTAGTCACGGAAGTAGCCATGAAATCCCCATCAATAGAAAACCCATTGGCCAATCTTCAATCCTCTTCAGTCAATCAATCCTCTGTAATGGACAGCAATGGTAATGTTCAATGATTTTTGCACTTGAAAACAAGACTGCATTCATGTGATTTCACTGATTATTTGAACAATTGCTTTTAGCCGCAGAAGTAACATCAGAAAACACATCAGTCAATCTTCAAACCTCTTCAGTCAATCAATCTTCTGTAATGGATAACAATGGTAATGCTCAAGAATTCTTGCTCTTAAAAACAAGACTGAATGTTAAGTGATTACACTAATTAATTGAACTCTTAATTTCAGCTATAAAAGAAACTATACAAGAACCATCTTTGACAGCATTAGATACTGATGGAAAGGATGAAGAAGCCCCAGAATGCCGAAAATCAATGTCTAGTAACGAGCACATGGACACTTCTCTACCAATGGAAATTGCAAATTGTGATATCGACTACAAAATCGAAAACGTCCATGCACTTGAAACAAACTATAATTTACCAAGAGGCTTCCAAGAGGTAGTCCATGTAACCAGAACAAACACTGACTTACCAGTTGAAGAAGCCAACAATAGCAATTCTGAAGCAGAACCAATGGATTTTAGTGAGTCGATAGAGGAAGTGGTGCAATCACAGCAACCAGTCCACACAAACCAACTTCAGTCAAGAAAGGAAAACGCCAGACATTTAAAAAACCCAAATGAAAGAGTGTTGCAGAGGGAAACCAACGTGCTGTTGAGTGAAATTGAAAACGAAGAGGACATTGATAAGTTCAGCATAAAACAACTCAAGGAAATCCTTCTGAAAAATGGCAAAAAATCAAGCAATTTTAATGGAGTAGAAAAAAGTGAACTGGTGTCGTCAGTGAAAGATTTATGGAAGAAACAGAATAAATGTATTCCCTCCAATTCTGGCACAAAATCCTTAGAGGAACAAGTCAAGGACCTAAAACCACGTGAACTTAAAGCATTGATAACTAAACATGGCATAAAGCACGGTGGTATTGTAGACAAAGAAGAGCTACAGAAGCTATTGTTGGAACAATTTAGAGCAAAGAAGAGTAAGTAGTATAACTTACCAATGAATGTTTCTTGTATTTTAATGAAATAAAAAAGTGGCAATTGGATGTTTTCAGGCAATGAGCAGAAGCAGCAGATTCCAGAGGACCCTTCTTCAGGAGAAACAATGCGAACACATCAGGGCATCCAGAACCCCAGAAGCCAAGAATCACAAAGCGATGGTTCTTCAAAACAATCAAATCCAAGAACCACCAAAGACAACATCAAAGAAGAAACTATAACCAGGGAGGAAATTAATAAAATGAAACCCAAGGAAATAAAACAATTTTTAACAATTCATGGCGTGAAATTTGGCTCTATTGTGGAAAAAGAAGAGTTACAGACGCTCATGTTGAATACCATCAAAAGCAAGTGTTGGTATATTGTCATACTTGCATTGATGCATTCATTTTTATTTGGATTTAATCTAAATTAATCTTCTGAATTTTTTGCAGCCAACCAGACAACCAGCAGTGAACAACAGCCCACAAATACAAAATTAAAAACTACCAACGACAGAACTAAAGAAAAACCTCGGAAGACGCTATCAGATATCACATCTGCAGAAAGCATTCGTGCTCTTGGTAGCCGTGAAATTAAAGACATCCTCAGGGAAAACGGTGTGGATCACTCTACTTTAAGTGAAAAGTTCGAATTGGAAACATGCCTAAAATCTTTATGGGAGGACTTAAAGAAAGGCAAGTTATTTCACAGCTGTTCAGTAATAATATACGGTAACTCAAAACTTGCCTCTCATAAATAGCGTACAATTTCAGGAACTGCATCAACAAGAAAAATCTGTCGTATTTGCAATAAGGAGAAGAGCAATTGCATTTTGCTAAACTGTGGACATCTGGTTACTTGTAAGCAATGTGGATTTTCCACTAAGGAATGTCCAGTTTGCCACCAATATGTTGTTCGAGCTTTGCAGGTATTTTCAGGATGAAAGACGGGCCACACATACTCTTCTATCTTCAATGGACCATGAATAACAAGGATATGCCATACTTTAGACTTACTTGTCAGAATTACGTGTATACAAGTCTGGCAACACACTAAATACTACGCATATTAGAACCAGATAATAAGAAACAAACAAATTTCTTGATTGAGATAACTTTCAATGACTACAGATTTGAACAAGGTTTGTTGTATAATAAAAATTGAATGAAACCTGTCCTTTCGTGTTCTTTTTTTTGATTCATTGAGAAAATTTTATTCCAAACACTAAGAATACTGGAAATCCTCTACTTGAAAAAACCCCGTATGGTGTCGTGTATGGCCCTTTTTCAGTGTGCCGCGACACTTTTGTGCGATTCTAAAACATCATCCGTTAACTATAAAGACAAAAGTCCAAGTAGGATGTTGTAGGGCATCATGAAATTAGTGCAAGGTGTGAATTTTCTACATTTCATTATCAACTGTTAAATTGCAAATGATAGTTTGAGTTTTTATATATGTAGTCTTGCATAGCACGAAAGCATGGCAGGTAAGCTACTTGGGCTTTCCTGTCATACACTGTTGCTTTGCAAGGTTGTATACAAATTAATATAAAATTTTAATTGTAAATTAGGCGATTTATAATTAAATGCAACCATTACATTAATTTTACTTGGCCCTACAATATTCTAATTGAACTTTATGCTCTATGTTTAACGGTTAACGTTTTAGTATCGCAACAACGTGCGATGTTGTGCAAAAGAGTTTTCTTGTCTCAAATGTTGTTATATAAATGCAAGACAAAAGAAAATGTGACTTGGGAGGAGATAATGCAACATAAAATATCTGTAAGAAAATAAGTTGAACCCTGGAAATCTAACACAAGGATTTGCCGATTGTTGTAACTATCATCCGCGGAACTGAACTACAACCCTGAAATTCTAAAAAAATGTACAGCCCTGCAGTTGATGCAATTATCACCACTTATCTTCTTCTGTTAATGCAGTTAAGAGGGTGATCAATTTTCGCAACTGCAACTTTATCTGATTATAAAAAAACTGATATCACAAACAAGTGATATTCAAAATATGGCAAGTTTACTATCATTCCTGATTGGAAAGACCGCTATTTATAAGTTGACAATTGCTAGTGTTGTTATCCAATCAAGATCCAAAGTAACGATAACAATGAAGGGCAATATTTATCTACTCTCACGATAAATAACATCGGGAAGGGGGAGACAAAATCGAGTGAGCAATGCAGGTAGGGTTGATGTAAAGATTAGGTACTTCAATTTCTCAAATTAGTCCATTACTGGAATTTGGTTCATCGATGTGATTTGCACACATGGTTCAAGTCCAGAGTGGCCAGCTCAAGTGTTCTCTATTATAAAACTTCTGTCCTGAATGAACTTTCACATATTCACCATGGATTGATGTAGAAGTTAAAAAGTTACTTTACTTCCACAATGTTTTTCTGTGCCAAAAAACCGCCCCAGAAATGCAACTGTTGTGAGAAAAAGCTGAAGAAGTCGGATAGAAATAAGAAGAAAGGATCATGGAAAAAAGTAGGTAGTTTTTTATTTTTTTAGCAGGGGTGCCCATTGTGGAAGAAGGTCTCTGGCTCAAAGAGTGGGGGACGAATGGTCTGTCTTAGAGATTAGAGAGGGAGTTCAGAGATTTAAGAGTTGGCGGTTCTGGAGCTTAAAGCTTGGGGGAGGAGTTCAGAGTCTTAAGAGTTTGGGAAAGGGGTTCAGAGATTTAAGAGTTGGGGTTCTGAGGCTTAAGATTTTGGAGGTTCTGTGTTTTATGGTTGAGGGGGTTCTGGGGCTTAAAATTTGGGGGAGGGTTCAGAGTCTTAAGAGTTTGGGAAAGGGATTTCCGGGGCTTAAGATTTTGGGGGAGTCTGAAGCTTTCAAATTGGGGTTCAGAGTCTAAGAATTTTGGGAAGAGATTCCGAGTCTACCAGCTGAGGGGTTCTGATTTTCAGAGCTTGGCGGATAAGTCTCAGGGCATGGGATGGGGATCTGCATCTTTGATTTGATGGTGGGAGTTCAGAGGTTGGGGATCCTGAGTCTTAGAGTTGGGGAGGTCCTGAGGCTTACAATTGTGTGTGGGGATAAAGGGTTCTCAGTCTTAGTTTGTGGGGGCTCTCGGTCATACCGTAGAGTGTGAAGGTTCTGAATTTTTGAGTTGAGGGAGGGGGAGTAGGTTCTAAAACTTTTGTTGTTCAAACACTTAAAATTAGGGAATTCACCTTAGAGTTGATTGGTCTGAATCTTACTGTTTTTGGAGTTCTGAGTCCTACAACTTGTGGAAGGTTCTGAGTCTTAGAATTTAGGATGGGTTCTGTATTACGGAGTTAGGAGGGTTCCGAGTATTACAGTTTGGTGGGATCCTAATATTCCAACAATTGTGGAATGGTTTATTAATTTCACCATGTAATGCCATTACATTTTAGAAGTTCCGCCAATGCGACAGATGCACAGGGAAAGTGTGCTATTCGTGCGGTTTGAACAACATATGCCACGAATGCATGATCAAGGAAAGCATTGTCCTGGATCCAGATGTCCTGATGCAAACCGATCGCAAGGAATTGCTTAAATACTTGAACACCTTGCATTGCACTGACTACGAGTTTCAGACGCTGGACAGCAAATTCCTGGTAAAGCAGATCTTGATGCGCTACAGAGCTCATGAGGAATGGGATCCGGTAAGCGCAAGAACAAAAATCCTGCTATTTTCGAAATTGCAATGTAATTTTGGAAAATCCTTCTGAATCCTTGCAGAACATCATCGATTTTTCCCCTCCCATACTGAGGCGAAGCAGAATTCAACAAGAGTGTAAGTAACATCCACTTTTACGTAAGTGAGTGAACTACCGAGTGTAATGCCGAAACCTTTTTTTTATTAAAAATCAGTAGCTGATCAGCCCAAACCTCAGCCTGCCAAGCGTACAGCAACGAAGAAGCACAACGATACTGTCCAACAGCCAGAAATGCCACACTTGGATATTGTCAAAGTTCCGAGCGTCCTGCCTCTCGGTGACATCAAGTCCGCCGAATACTTCGATACTTTATCCGTTCCAGAGTTAAAGTACTTCTTGCAGGAGAACTCAATCAGCTCAGTCAACATCAACGATAAACAACACTTGAAGCGCATAGCTATTGAACTCTGGCGAAAGTTCTGTCAGAACCGTAAGCAGTACCACACATTAAAATATTTACTAAATCATGAAAAAACACTGAAATTTTTAACCCACAGAAATCAGGACTTCAAGTATGCATCAGTATAACAGAAGTATGTCCAAGGTTCCAGTGCCCAGGCAAAGAACACCTAAGAATCAAACACCAGAACAACCGCTACAACATCGGCAACCCTCACGCTTCGTGCGATCGCCTTCATTGAGAAACATTTCTTCTGAGCAAGAGATCGACATGCTAACCTTGGAAGAACTCATTATAATCCTTCACAAATACAACATAAACCCACATTATTACAAGAATGCCATTGAAATGGCCAACCAAGTGAAAATGTTGTGGAGCAGCTTAATTCGAAAACCCGCTTACCAACCGAATGAATCAGGTAAAGATAAAAATTAAATGCAACTTTGATTAAACTTTGACTGACAACATAAAACCAAGTTTTTACTTCATTCACAGGGAAAATACACTATCAGGACGTGCCCACTCAAGACGTCCACCAGAACAACCAACATCAGAAATCTACAGGACCACTGTTCCAGAATCATGAAATACCACATCAACCACTGGAGAACAAACACAGCAACCATATGACAGCCAAACAGCCTGTTGAATACGCAAATTACAGTATGGAAGCCCATCACAGAAGCGGACATTCAGGTTCTAGAAGGGCACTCTACCCAGAAATAGAAGCCATCAACGGCAACCTCGGACTCCACCCGGCAACTTTTGTACCAGAAGTTCATCACATTCCATTACAGACAGTAGAGCGAGAATATCTGCCCCCAGAACCGGTAATGCTGGAAGGTATCGGCAGAGCTGAGGAAATCGAGGCCCTCGGCAGCCAGGAACTGGTGGATTTGTTGGATCAGCACAACATCAGCTACAACCAAGAAAGTCGTGGCAACAAGAGACACTTGGTGGAGATGGTGACCAGACTGTGGCTTGGAAATAAAAGGCGAGGTAGGTGCAGCTGCACTTTAAGCATTTTTTGTGAGTCAATCATCTATAAAGATGTCTTTGCATCACAGAGGCAATGGTACATGAGGCTGCATCGAGATCGGGATCAAGTATGCGCGGCAATGCCGTTCCGTTTGCAGAAATGGCACAACCAAGAACACAAGTGGGCACCACAGATGTTACATTCCATGGACAGGTTCCTCACAACAAACGTGGTAAGTTCAATGATTATCAAGTGAAAATTTTGCAGTAAACGTAAATAATATACTACTACTGAATGCTTCAGATATTTCCTTGTTGGACATTTCTTCTCCCGACGACATCCAGGCGCTTAGCAATGGGCAACTGAAGTATATCTTGTACAACAACAAGATTAACCCCACTTACTACACGGAAAGAGGAGAACTTGTGCTCCAAGTGCGGCTGTTGTGGGAAAGAGAACAAAAACAGAAAATCGAAGGGAAAACTGTGGGTAAGACACATTTCATTTTAGAAAGTAATACGGTAATCATGGCAGAAATACACTCTCGATATGCACACTCCTGGTCACATGTTGGCTAGAACATAAACCTGGAGAGTCTCTAACTGTTGATATTCTCCTTTGTTTTGTCAATCTTGATTTTCGTACCGAATCTTGGTGCATCGTGTCATCAGTTTTCAATTTGCCTAGTATTCCGTTTTAGATAAGAATACGGCTCTGAAGAACCAGTATTACAAGGAAAGAAAATCTTCGATACCAAAAACAGCAGATGTCCTGCACAAATCTGATTCCATCAAGAAAACTGAAGAAATGAGACGCAGTTTCTTCAGGGAGCAACTCCCGCCACCTGTTCCATCTCCACGAGCCAGTTTACAGCGTGAGACAGTAAATAAATCAAACGATGAAATGCAAAAAAATAACCACCAATTCCAAGAACAGCAATCACCAAAACGACCCCATGGAAAGCCGCCTGCACCGCCCATCAGGGATTATGCAACGACAATAACCCCTCTTCCGGAAGCCATGAAGATGGTGGAGGTTCAGATGGCCAGAATAGAACCTTTCACCGTCAGACAGGACAGCACTATATCACTCTCCCCGCATTTGCCGGTAAAGCCTTATGTGCCAGTATATCCGCGAGAAAGAGAAATATCAAGAAGTCAATCGACGGCCAGTGAAAAGGAGTTAAAGGTCCAACACATTCGTAAAATTTCGAAGAATGTTTCCCTCAGAGACATACGAGCGCTGGAAGAAATCCAGGACATGCCGCTTAGAGACATCCGCATCCTCCTGGAGAAATACGACGTCGAGATTCATCCGGGAGCCGAGAAAGGCCACCTGATCGAGCTGGTCACAAAGTTGTGGGACAAAAGGCAAACTCAAGGTTAGGATACCTAACCATTTCAAACAAATTGATTCTAGGCTCGTACTAGTAGGTACTCGCAATAGCCACCTTTTCAACTTACGCCTTTAAAAGAAAAAAATGTTATGTGTATTATACAGGATTGGGACTTGTCAACAAAAACCGTCAAAGCTGGGAAAGATCCAGAAGTACCAGACAACATTCTTCTGATGTAGTCTATGCAGAAATCATTCACATGTCAAATTCTTCAGTACAAAAGGCTAAAGTTCGCTCCACCGAGCAACTGCATTTAGAACCAGAGTCTACAGCTACCAAAATTAATGATTTCTTGGCCACAAACACATCCATGGTTCAATCGTTGCAAGACATTTCCTCTCCGGAGATCATCGATAAACTCGCCAATCGCCAAATAAAATCTATTTTATCCAAACACTCCGTGGATTTCTCGACATGCACAGAGAAGGAGGAAATGGTAGACTGCTTGAGAAATCTTTGGCACGATGAGAGAAACAATGAAACCGGTAAGTTAAACTAATGAAATTGTTGCGAATAAGTTTATAGCATTTATCTCCCACTTTCTGGTTTCTCCATACAGCAAATATGGGTGGCACATCCAAACACTTTAACAAATGCTGGGTTTGCAAGCGGAGAGATCAAGCCCCAGATTGTGTCTTCCTGAACTGCGGTCACATGATCATGTGCATGGACTGCGGCAGTAAAACCAAAGAATGTCCAAAGTGCCGTCAATACATTGTACGAGTGGTGCGAGTGTTTAAGTCTTAAAAAATACCCCGACAGGTAAGAAAACAGCATGGACACTCGTACAAAAATGCCCGAAAATACTTTCCACCATTTAAATATTAAATTTGTGGATAAGTTATAAGAAAGGCTATGAGGACTTGGAAACAAGTATTCGGCATTCCAACAAAGCATTTGAGGATTTTTCATAAAAATCTTCAAGATGGATATCATTTTTTTTTAAATCATAAACGATAAGCCAAGATATCTGATCCACAATGTATAATCTTAAACACCGATATTTCATTTAGTTTGGAAAAAAATATCAAATTGACAACATTGACTATATATTCTACAAATATGTATTGTGTGTTTTCATCTTAATGATTTATCGCAAATTCATTAACAAATTATTCATTATTTTTCAATGTGGGGCAAAGACCACATTTGTATGCAATTATAATTACTGCATGAAACAAGTGGAGTAAATTATACTAAAACGTATTTCACTCTTATTTTCTATTTTCTTTAAATTCTTATTTATGAACTTCACAAAGTTTTATATCGGCTTGTTGACAGGGTCCTTGGATAATTGATAAATCCTGTTTAAAGTTGATCCGATTAATCAGTGTTGAGCTACAGGTGTTTGTGTAAGGTCCCGTGTTCATACCTCTTCACGCTTTCAATGGAGTCGATCAAATTTTGAGTAAAACTCGAGAAATTTGAAATCAAGACGTTTGAAAATTTATGATCGAGCGAGTATTAATAACAACGAAATTATATAATCATCTAACCAACGATAAAATTAAAAATTATATCACTCTTTATTATCAGTTCAATAGAACACTATATCTGCATTTGTAAACAAGAATGATTCCTTCAACAGACTACCATCTATAAAATTTCCCGTTATTGCGATATAATAAGATTTGACCGTTGTAGTAGCAGGTTCACATTGGGAATCTGTAGGTTTCACTAGCAGCTCTCAAGTCTTCATCTAGTTTATGTTGCTTTAGTTCGTCCATGTCCAATTTAAAATGTTGTTCACATTCCGAACCGTAGATGGATTTGCATGCATTTCTTACTTCATCGGCATCGACTGACCTGTTTAGTTTATTCATTGAAAAAATTAGCAGTTGCCACATTTCTAATCGTGTACCGTTTGCATTTATTTCCAAAGCGGCTTTAAATCGCAGAACAGCTTCTGCATAATTTTTCAGCATGATTAACGATTTTCCTTCGTACTCCAAAACTGTTGCGTTTGTTCCAATTGGGATTTTATCCGCCACTTTCTGAAGATACTCCGATTCTGTCCTGCTTTTCGAACGCTTGAACACACGAGCGTCGCTGGCGTTAAACACCTCACGAAAGCCCCGCTTGAAGAATTTCTTACTGCCACTTATTATCACGTAGTTGTAGTGGGCTTTTTCTATAACTCGCTTTACAAATAGCCCGGGATTCAGCAAACTTATGAAGTCCGTAGCATCATCCATTGTGGAGATCGTAACATGTTTATCTTTATTGCTGATTTTGGTCCTCTTCTCGTGGATCCTCCATTCTCGAAACTCGTGCCAACCTCTAGCATATATGGGCACATGGTGGTGCAACAGATTGAATCCGCCAGTCATCTCAATTGGGTAATCGATTGCTACGCCAGTGACATCTGTCTGTTGCCCCACATAGTGCAAACATTGGTTCACAAAAGCAGACTCCCATTGCCGTTGGTGCGCCCATTCCGCTATGTTTTGGTTGTGCGCCGTTGGGAACGTCATGCGTGCTTCAAACATGTATAAGAACAGCTCGGCATAAAGAATGAGCTTAACCATGTTGCGTGTGGTTTTTCCCGGCGCGGCTATGGACATCACAAATGCGTACAGACTGCTGTACAAGAGGTAGACTCCAGCCGAGCCCGCAATCAGGATCAAGATAATGACGTCGTGCATGAGCCTGATATCCTGGTGGCTCTGACAAGAGTAAAATACAAGGAAAGCAGACGCAAACATAGTAATGCGGAATGTGGATTGTAACAACACCTTGTCACTGCTGCTCACCATACCATCAAAAATCCAAGAGATCCTCCAATTCCAAATTACATAAATGACACTGACTACGGCTGCCGCAACAATCACTGCTATGTGAACATGGCTTCCGCTTAGGAAACTTTTAATGTACATGGTGTAATTTGACTCACCTCGGAAGCTGCCAATCAGAAACTGAATTGCTCGCGATGGTGTCCTGCACCAGATGCCACTGACAGCATAATCCTGATGAGCACCTAAGGCAATGCCGGCGAAGATTCCGGAAATGAAAACAACGGTGCCCACTAATGCCCGCTTGGAGGGTAGTGTGTCCATTCTTGAAGTGTAGGATGGGATCATACACGTGATCAGCAGTACGGAAGCCATAAGCATGGATTCCAGATTAACGAAGAACAGAACTCCCAGGACAATACCACATGAGAGTAAACCTAGTTTAGAAACTAGGTTCATATCTGGCAGCTTTGCATTGTCACAGTACTGCATGTAAGTGGCACTGTTCTGGTTCTTTTCCACGCCCAGGATTTTCATGACAATAGCCAGCACTGCAAATATCATAGGTGAAATGAAGCTCTGAAGAAATGGATGGATTCCCAGCAGCATGAGGTGTTTGGAGAAGGCAACCAAAGTTGCGGCTATGAAGGCAATGTCGCGGCTGTTGCCGAACATAATGCGGGTGAATTTGTAGACAACGAATGGTAGTGTGGCAGCCACCATCCCATGGAAACGTCTTGCCAGCTATGAGGAAAAGCACAAAAACATTGACTGTATGATACACGGAATTACAATTCCCATATTTCTGAAAATAGTAACTATATCCTTAAGGCGGCGCCACACATGCGATATTTGGCGAGTGCATAATATCGACTCCTGACAGAAAAAAACGTGCTCTTAGGTGAGTAACCGACACACACACTACTAGAAAATCGGTGAGTGCCACTTGAAACTCCGAATACCGCAATTGTGGCGCGGCCTTTAGCTGAATAAAAGCACCACAGACACTCACCACAAATGGTGCGGGACTCCATCCAAAAAATTCTCTAGCTTGAAAGAGTAGCATGTACATTCGAGGATAAATCCAGGATGGCGGCGGTCGTCCCATTGTTTTATTTGTGACCGAGCTAATGACGTATTCCTCATGCGGGATGAACCCATAACCGTAAACCTCCGAATGAGCGACTATCGAGAAAATATTGTATTGATAAGTTTCTGGATTTGGAAAATGCTTGATTAAGTTTACTTACAACAAATACTGACCTTCTATGGCTTGAAAATTTTCGTCTGGATGAAGCATTCCCAATCCCTCGAATCCTGTCAGCAAAAGGTGGCGACTGTAAAGTGTCAATGCCATCAGATAAAAAATGGCAAAACGAGGAAAGACTCGCACCCGCGTTGTCGGATCTTCTTCCGAATCTTTGGGGGAGAAAAAACTTTGATTATCTAAAGAACAAGTCATGTGGTCTATCAAACATGAATGGATATTGCAAAGAACGATTTACTTACCCAGAATAAATGTTATCCATTGTGATCGGGAACTTCTTTGCTTGATATTATCTTCGTGTTCGTCGATTTTCGGTACCAATTCAGGAGTGGTGATTAATTCTTTATTTGTTGCTTCGAGAGTTTCCCTCCTCTTGTCTTTTCGCCTTGTTCTCACTTTATTGCTCATTGTGTTTGTGCTGTGAAAAACATAACCAGGACAAAGTTATTATTGTTGTTTGTTTGCTTATTTCCTCAACACGAGGGCTGAGCTTCAAAATTGTAATACGTTTTAAAGAACCAAAAACGTGTTGAATTTCACCTGCATTTGTTCCAAACTTACCATGCATGTCCCTCTATCAAACGAACCTTGATTTCCACACAGCAGAAATTGAAAACTAATTCAAAAACAACAGTTTAAAATCTACAATGTTTAAAACGACACAAGATGTCTCGTGACGTTTATCCCCGCCAATAGACGGCGGTCGGCTTAACAACGTAAAGTTCTAAGCTGAAGCGCCATAATTTGCTTTAATTTTACTTATTGACACCCTGTAGCAAATTTTGGAACGAATTCAAACAAATCGCTTTCGTTTGTACATATTTATGGCATAATTCTGGATAATATGTTCATAACATGTTGCATACAAGATTGTATTTTAATATTGTATATAAAAAAGGGAACAAAGATGCTTCGATAACAGTGGAATGACTGTGAATGAGGATTTGGTCCGTTATTAGTTTTGTCACTCTGTTTCCGGTGTGTAAGCGGGCAGGTTCGGTCCTGTAATATGCGTTTCATGAAACCATCACTCATAAAACTTAAGGTAAGTAGCTACCACTTTGTGTTTTATAGTAAAGATATGAAAATCTTGTGTGTTGAATAATCATACAGTTGGCACAAAGTATGCATGTGGATAGCATGAGAAAAGTCGCGAACAGGAAAATGAAACGGAACAAAAATTATCAAATTACACTCGCTTTAATATTACTAAGTTATGATAAGTCAACATCTAAAATAAATTCCACCGCACAAAAAGTATCGGAACATAAAAATGTCCACTATATGTTCATGCATGCCTTTGTATAGCCATATCTAGAAAACGCCGTGATATAGTATATGTGCTTACATGGTCCATGTTTGATTTTTTTGGCCCTGGTATTGGCGATGGCGTCCCCACACCTTGCTAAATTATTTGGTGGTCCACTAATTATTTTGTTCATGTCTACACGATAATCTCGGCCCTACACCAAACCAGACGTCACGTGACCAAGACAGGAAGTCCCCAAGTTACCGAATATTGTTTACATTTTATGACGTCACTGTTGGCTTAACCAATCAAAAACGAGCGCCAACTTTTTTGTCTCATTCCGCTGAAGAAGACGCGTGAGGTAAGGACGTGTTTTATTTAGCTAAAATAACTTAATTTAAAAACTGTATTTTACGGGAAATTGGGTTTTTCATTTATGACACCACTGTTCAATGATAGCATTTGGGTTCACTGAGAGGGTTACCTAATCAGAAAACACTACAAAGTGTCTGTTAGAATTAAAATTGGAAAACAATGTCGGCAAATTACGAACGTCAATCGTGTGTATGAATACATGTACGGGATGCGTTTCTTTCCAGAAATTTCCAAAAGAATTATTTTATGAGGGTAATTTTCTAATTTGAGAACTACAATATAAACTATTTTTTGTATGCGGATTTATCCGATAATATTAATGAGAAGGATAAGAATGTCTTTTTGATAACTTACGCAAAAAAAAAAAAAAATGGAACACGCGGCAGCCATTAATTATAACGGTATTTTTTTTTTTAATTTTGGTTATTTCATGTATGAAACCACTGTACAGAGATAGCATATCGGTACACTGAATGGCTTACCAGATCAGACAACACTAAATAATTAAAATTTGAAAACAATGTCGACAAGTTATAAACGAGTATAGGATGGGAAAGTGACATAACTTGCGGGAAAAAATGGAACACGCGGCGTCCATTTTATATAATCTTCATCAAAAGTGATCCACACATTTAGCAAAATCGCATTTCTGTTATTTGTTCAGTAAATTCGTTTAGATTTCTTAGTGCATTTCATTTCTTATTCCTGGATGCCTCTGAAGTTAACCCTGAAGTTTTGAGGCATTATTTCTAAGGATGTCCTGGATAATTCAAAATTCCAATAGAACGCATGGCCGTCATGTTCAACCTCCATGCTCAATTTATTTTTAAATTTATTTTTGGCGAAGTTAGACCATCCATTATTAAAATTTAGCACAACTTATCAATATATATACGTTTCGCAAAGGTTATTTTTTGATTTTGTGGGGATTAATTATCATGTATAGGCATTGTGCTTGTGCTGTGAAAATCAAATTCACAGAATTCAGGGCAAAGTTATTATTGTTGTTTGTTTGCCTATATGTTAGACATTACCAGAGATAAGTATATATAAATTTCGATTTCTGAATCTTAATTTCAATGGTGTATGTATTAACTGACCACAATGTTATACCAATAGCATCCAAATAAAACCCTTGCTTTGCGATAATATTCATGGTGGCCACGGGTCAGGGAAAAAATACGTGGTCAGGGAAATTAGTAAGTGGTCAGACAAATTTTCCACTTTCCAAGCAAAATGCCATCCCAGCGCTGTGAGGATGTCAGTAAGAGGCATCTTATTGAATAATTTGAGTTTGCAACAGAAAAAACTGAGTGTTGGCTGAGAAGCTAAAAACGCTTTTATTTTCGCATTTGAACCTATCTTGTATGTTCGAAATATCATTTTTTTGTTTCTTTCCATAAATAATTTTTCCCACTATATGCTGTTATTGGACATTTGTCCAAAAGAGAGCAAAGTTGGCTGTGTAACAATCAAAGCTGCAGTTATGTTCAGTTTGATAAATGCTCTGTTTTTAATATTCTTTGAAGTTGCTTTCCAAAATATGAAAATGCCAAATAGTGCTTTTCTACGTTTCATTTTGACAAAAATGTGTATGCATTACCTAATAAGTTTAGGTCAGGGAATTTTGGGATTTAGTAAGAGAAATTCAAAATAAAAATTGTGTGGCCACCCTGATATTATATATTTTTTTTAGATTTTTGGTTAAAGCGTAACAATAATTTCGTCAAATGCTTTCCAAAAATTATTCCAACATTTTTTTCTAAATTAATACGCTGCGCAACATTTTTTTTAAACCATCCGTAGTGCTATTTCGTTTTTACAAAAAAAAGTTCGTGAAAAGCAACCCTTGGGACTGTCGAAAAAAGAGTATTTCTAGCGCTGGTTGGTTTGCTACGCGGACCAAAATGGCGGACACTTTTACAGTGCTTAAATATTAAAACAAGATGAAGTAAAGGGATATGCATTAAGTCCATATCGGCAAAAATGGCCACATGGGGAGACGACTTTTGTTGTACATCGCTAAAAATGTCGTCTTAATGTGTAGTGTGGTCCGGCCGTGCGGTGAGGTACAGCCACGGGTTAATTAAATATTTTGCCTGCTCGCAAACGCATTTAGCATGGATTTGGATGTAATTAGGCCAGGAAAATGCATGTAAACCACGTTGTCTGAGACTTACAAACAAGGTTTTGTGTTTACCCTGGTGAATACCGGACATTTCAGCCACCCGCACGTCAATTCGGATATGTAGAAATGAGTTTTCATATCGTGGTGTTAACCTAATTCAACAATACTGGATAAGTCTTTAATTTTAATGTATTCCAAAAACCTATCCATTACCACATGAACTGTAATAAAAAACGTACATTAGATATGTATGATATTTTAAAATCGCATCTTCAAATGTACGAGGGGTGGTCAAAATGTCTTGCATATTCGATTAATATTCGAAAACCAGATGTCGTACCAAAAAACTGAAATAGCCATTTAAATGAGCAGGAATAAGTAACACTTCATTGTTCCTATCACCATTTTGTTTTTCATAATTTCTTCAAAATGCTGCACGAATAGTGGCACCATGTAGTGACCTAACACAAAATTTTCTGGTCTTTAAAATGGCTACTCGATCGAATTCTTACATGTTATTATACAGTAGATGTACTGTATAATAGTTGTGTAGAGCTCCAAAAAGCACCTATGGACAACACAAGCTTTATTAAGGGCAGAGTCGTTGATAAGGGGGAATTAAGAGAAAAAAGGACGGTGTTGAGAAAACCAGGACATTTTTTGGACATCTTTTTGTAAACAAGCCCTTTGTTTCCAGGTCAGAATCCGGGACTTCGTTGCCGATTTCCTTTTCTTTGTTTCTTCCAGTTGCTGACGTTGCAGTGTTCCTAATCATTTCCTGTAGGGTGGAAGATTCTTGTGACTACGTATTTCGAGTCAAACACAGTCACTATCAAAAATGCCTAAAGTGACTAAGTCCAGCAAGGACAACCAGCGTCGTCGAATCATCAGGAGAAATGTCCAAAAAGCATTAAAAGATGTCCAAGATAATGCAATTTACATGCAAAATGTAGAAATGGGTGTTCCGTCTACGAGCACTGCTACTTGTGACAATAATTTGCCAGATTCGAATGTGTCACATACTCCAAAGTATGGAGGTAGCGACAAAACAAAATGTTTTCACCATCTAAATTCGAAGAATTTACAACTGCATCAAAGAGATGAAAACAGCTCTTATGTCCCCAGAAAAGCTAGTGGTCCAAGAAGCAATGCAAAGGGCAAACAACCTTACTGTAACTTTGAAAGAACGAGCTGTAGCAGTAGAACGTGGGAATACATCCAGAATAATGCTGTAGTCACGAGGGCAGAATTCTTAGGTTGGCAAATTTTTACATTAATTCTAATTATACTTATTGACTATTGCCTAGTTTCTTTTTAAATTATAATGTAAATATGGATAAAACTACACAGGTAAATTTCACCTTATGTTGCTACATTTGTATTTCAGCATTCCAAAATAGTTTATTCAGGAATATAGAAGAGGTAAAACAGATTGTGAAAGAGAACAATAATTTGCTCCAGAAAATTATGGTTGGAGCATGGCATTCACCTGAAATGCCGGATGACATGCCAGCACTACCTTTAAATTCATTTGCTGCCATCGATGACATGGAAAGATGGATTTCTTGTGACAATAACAAAATTCTACTCGTATGTGTAGCAATTTAGTTTAGCTAGGAGTTACTTTACCGAGCGTTTAATGTATTTAAATGCTGCTATTAATTTTAGATAAAATATCTTGCGTCGATTGGTGGTAAAAATGTCGAGGATAAAACCAGAAAAGCAATGGCGAGATTATTCAGTGGAGATATTGCACTGGCGTTTAATTGGGCTGGAAGATTAGGAAAAAGAGGTTTTAAAACTCTGCAATTGAGGAATGTTTTAAACAGTAAGAAACCTGAAAATGAAGTTTTATTTGATTAGATCATCATACTTTGCATGCTCATGCAGATGGGAATGTTCCAATTTAGTTTGCTTTTATCTAAACTGTGCTTATTTCGTGTTCACTTTAGGAGCAATTTTAAAGTCTACAAACAACAATGACATGAAGTGTAATGTAATGGTAGTGGAAAATGCGGTTAAACTGTGGCTGAAGGCAGCCAAGGCCAGATCCTCAAGAAACAATCAGCTAGCTTTGGAAATCCCGCCAAAATGGATGGCACCTGAAGAGCAGGATGAGGAGGGCTCTCTATTTTCAGGTCAGACTAGGCAGGTAGATTATTGTACTATAAAAACCGATGTGAATGGTGATTTTGCATCGTATATAATGCATGATTGTCACCGTTCAGTGTTCAATTTATTTTGTACTTTCATTTTGGTCTTTTGGCAAATTATGCGCCGCAAAAAATTTACGCCTCGATAAACTTACGGCGCCAAAAATGTACTCCGCGATAAACTTATTCCGACAAAAACTTGCGCCGCAAACAAACTTACTGCACCAAAAATTTACGCCTCAGTAAACTTTCTTTGTCAAAAAATTATGCCCCCAAATATTTTTGCTGCAAAAAATTTACGCCGACAAAAATGTACGGCTCGATAAACTTACTCAGCCAAAAAATAATGTCGTGTTAAATTTACACCTCGATAAAATTATGCCACCAAAAATTACGCCTCAATAAACTTACTCTGCCAAAAAATTTTGCCGCAAAAACTTACGCATTTTTTGCGTCGTAAGTTTTTAGGGGCTCAAGTTTTTTGTGTCATAATTTTTTATTGTGTTACTTAAAATAAGCATTTCACAATAGGAAGAGTTGGTGATCAATTTTCATCAAAATCTTAAAAATGCTGTGGCTCAGCCAATTGTTGCTCTCTTCTCACGCTTTTTGATGTTTTCGAAGCCAAATAAATGACCTCTTTTATAAGCCGGATGTTTGTGTTGGATTACCAAAATCCAACACATGATCTTCTACAATTCTGCAGACATTTTTTTAAATAATAAATGTGTTGCGTATTTCTAAAGAAAAAGCAATTGGAAAAGGCAGTTTTCACTTCGAAATTTCGACAAATGATTCCAAGCAATCGATTTGCTTCATCTGAGAGATGTGATATCAATTTTCAATTCAACAAAGACTTTAGATGAATAGAATGAAGTGAATCTGAAATAATAATTTTGTTTACTTGTCTTTATAGCTCCGTTTGCAACTGCAATATGTTCTGCTTATAAAAAATAACATTCCCGAATCTCCGATGGGTGGCAATCACTGAAGTCCTTTCCATGCAGGTAAGCTCAATTAATCACATTGCAGACTTTTGGCAAAAAATCAGATTGTCTTTTATTTGATATACTTAAAGGGGGGATGTTATAACGTTTTCTAAAACTATTCACGTTTTCGACGCTAAATAACGTAATTTTTCATGTTCCGCAGTCCAAAATCCGAAAAGACAATATTCGAAAACGTATATTCTCTGTTTTATTTAAAAAAATCTTGTTTTATTACAGATTGCATTATGATGACCAAACTCCCATCAACTGGATGGATTCCTGCCTGCCCTTGGTATTTTCCAAATGACTTTCTTGTTTTGTGTATATCTCCAAAAAAAATTCGATTAGTATTTTCAAAATCACTATTTTATATAATGCTGTTGTTTAAAAATTTTGAAAATCACTTTTATATAATGTTGTTTTTAAAACTTTTCTATCTCCTAATTTTGTATTATGCTGTTAAATAAAGTTGTTTTTTTAAAGCCGATGGGATGCTGCTATAGTGGAATCTTACGGCAATTATCAAAACTTGATACGCGGTGGAGTTACGTCTCTATGGTTTGTTGCATCTGCGTACATGCCCTAAGGAATCCTACATTTTGGAATGTGTCCTCGATGCGAAATATCAATTTTACGCACCATTTTTTTAGTATTTCAGATTA
>JAQGAE010000143.1:0-53058 GCA_034696685.1 Julus scandinavius | reverse complement strand
ACATGTGCAGCCATTACCGGATTTCTCCGGACTGACGTCATTTGTCCGTTTTCGTTTTTGTCTGGGTAGTGAGAATACGGCATTATGCCGGATTCACACACAACCTACTCAACAGAGGACTGACTTTGTGACGTCTGCAACTAGGCATTCGACATATGCATTCGCACACAAAAAAGAGCTTAAGTGCGCATACTCACACCCTAACCTATACGTTAGCAGACGATATTCGGGTGTGTGTGAATCCGGCGTTAAGCCCTATTCACACACAACCGAATATCGTCTGCTAACAGATAGGTTAGGGTGTGAGCATCGCGCATATATGCCCCTCCCATATTCTTGAATCTTAAAAAATTAAGTTGGGGGTAGAATTAAGTTTTTCCCGCATAAATATTTACGTCATTTGCCGCGCGTCTGTGGTCAACGCATTGTTAAATAAAATGTACTTTGTGTACGGCGAACATTACTGCAATGTAGACCTTTTTTTAAATAATTTCACTTTACCTGTTATTATATAGGATACGTTATCTTAACTTAATAAAAAAAATATTTGAATTGCAAAGTCAGTTCATATCGAATTATTTCTATATTATATTTCTGTAAATGATAAAGCATAGGAATTTACATTTGAAAGCCAAACGAATCGAAATATAAAATATGTTACAGATACATTTATTTGTCAAAAGCTGTTTTAAACATAATTCTTATTTCGGAAATTAGTTCTGGATCTCGTTAAAAGAAAATTTACTTAAATCGAACCCAAGTGGAGTCTGTCATCTTGTCTGAAATAGAATCTTGTTCATGTAGGCCAAGCCTATACTAGGAAATTTACGAGTGCTCTACATATGGCATGTATCGATCTCCTCCCATAACCGGAACGCATATAACCCCGAATGATATAATATTAAGTCGTTCTTGAAACCTGGATGATAATAGCTTTTTTATGCCCAAAATTGATTTTATATATAAAAAGCTTTAATTAGCTTGGCATTAATTAGATTGCTTTTTTGCCCCACCCAACTACGCCTCTCGCTTGTGCGTCCCTCATTACCATTTTGCTCGCGTGTCCCTTTCATTACGGGAGAGAAAAAACACTGAAATTCCCGTTACTGCATGTAGTGTGTCACTTTTATTAGCCGTTTTATGAACTTCGTTTAACTGGGCTGTCAAATGAACCTGCTTAATGAGGGTGCTGGCTATTACCTGTAGAGGCGTTTCAAAATGCATGTCATTTTGGCACATTTGTGACTGCGCTGCGTGCACATATTCGACGAAGTTATTAAATCGAAGCCACAAACGCAAACAGCCTTTCGTTTTGCTTTACTTAAGAATTTGAGAATTGAAGCATATACTATATAGTGCAGGATTGAAACTATCAATATTTGAGACATAAACGCATCATCGAATCAAGAAAATCTTCGCTATCAAATGAACTATGAAATACGAAAGATTGTGAATATTGGGAAAGATTGAGAACATCTAAGGATTTTCCAATGAATAAAATTGTGGAAAAATATGTAGACTGAATAAAGTAAAAAAAAAATTAATATGAAATAACCCAACTTTTCTTCAAAAGGGCTTGAAGGGCTGAGTCCTGTATAGAGCCTGGTAACATTTCAGTTCCATAACATTTTAAACACTTATTAAATAGTAGGCAAATAAATGCCATATAGTAGGTGGGGATCCTACCCAATCATTTCAGGAGAATGTTCCTACGTCAGTAGCGACTTAGACATCATTGTTAAATCGAATTTTTACTAAATTTGGACTTTCGCCAGGAAGGCTATTTCATCGTCTAATCACATTCAAAAAGAAAGATCAATAGTAAGCATCCGTCTTGGCAGAAAGCTGGTCAAAGGATTTGAGTGATAATGTCTACTCCTATAGTGGTTGTTAGGTGTTAAAATATGGGAAACAAGATGACCATGTGAATTACAAGAAAAATTGAAACGTTTGAATAACTCTTTAAATAAATATTTTTTTTTTTGCATCTGGACCTCATCATGTCCCAATTTAGAGAGTGGAGCATTTCTGTCACACTCGTGTAATGTTGGTAATCGCCCTTAACACTTTTGGCTGCCCTACGTTGGACCATCTTTATATCCTGAAAATGAGCTGTCCTGTGAGGGTTCCAAATAGGAGCGCAATATTCTAACAAAAGGCAAACCAGAGTTCCGATGAAATTAAAGTCAAAGGCATTATCGCCAGCATCCATAGATGGCGCTGCAATGTAGTCTAAAGAATGTGACCTATGTGGACACAGAAGAGTTTAAGCTACAGTAGTATATGCGAAAGCAAATGGTTGTTGGTCGAGCATTAATGTGATTGGTATCCGTGACATCTCCCTCAATGCAACGTGATGACTAATTTAATGCTCCGTTTATGGATGTAATGAAATGGCGAGTGCATTTGCGCTTTCAACACATAAATTACATTTAATTTATTTATGGTTTGTGCGTCCACATAAACTGAAAATAATACCGTAAATTCACTCTGCCGTAAGCGTAACTTGAAACCGCTAGAAGCATTTTACAATTACTTTTAAAACGATGAATTTTATTTACCATTTTCGAAATAACTTCCCCGATTTGGTGGACGGCATTCATAGAAAAAGCCAAAACATACAGTAGTTATGTTGGAGAATTGGATACCGCGAAATGCACAAATCTCAATTGAATGTCTAGCCACACCATATTTGATAGTTAAGATTTGTAATGGTTTTCCGTATTTTATAAATGGATAAAAGTCTACGGTTGGTTATGTCCTTAACCGTAGTTATTCTGAGGGAAAATCTGTGCCTCAGTTTACTAGATAAGGCGATTACAATTTAAGGCCCTGTTAAAGACCATCAGTTTCGATAATGGAAATAAAAATCAATGATATAGGATAGACCACTGAATTTATAACAATCTATAGACATTTTTAAAGACCTGGGCTTAGTTTGTGTTAAACGACTTTTTATGTTTGCTTTTAGTCGGCGATTCGGTTAAAAGTGAAATCTGGTATTTATGAGCGAGGTCACAGATTCCTAGTTTAAATCTAGGTGACAAGTATTTAACGATTCTGTTTATTTCGTTGAAACAAAAACGTGTCAATGAAAAATTTAGCTTGGTAAAATAAATTACATAAACATTCCGGTTACTTAATTGAGCCCTAATGAAGGCAACCACGCAAAGCTTCCATGTTATGCTTGATTGCCTACTTTCAGATTTCCGGGAGGCTATCGATAGCTTTGGCAACGCGTTGCCACCTGAGTAAAAGTTGGAGCGTCGTGGGTCGTCCATAAATTGTATGTTGTTTCTTTTGTCATGCTTTATCTTGTTAGGTTCCAAATAACGTTTGCGTAGTGGGTGGACAACCTCGGGCCGCCAGAATATTCCTGATTTCGTCTTCGCCTTGCGTAAAATCATTTCGGGGGGCTCATTGTAGGCCAATGGGGCTTCATAGGATGTCGACCCAAGAAATGCATTAAGCGATGACGTCATCCTATTGACGTCATCGTTAAATAAGGAAATTGGGAATAAATTGCGCGTGGATCGGAAGTGTTTGCTCAGGATGGCAGACGCTGTTGGGGGGGTGGAGGGGTTAACCGACGATGGATTCTTGGGGAGTTGAGTGGATTTTACGATGCTACGTAAGACGGTGCGCTGCGATTTAAGGAAATTGCATGCGCGTTAGGCTTACGGGAAAATGGAAGAGGACTTTACTTTTCTAGGGAAAAGGCACGGCTTTTGGCACATCATTTGCGGAAAAAAATAGAGCGGGCCACCGAGAAATACATTTCGAGAAACGCGACTTGTGATCCGTTGCGCAGCATCACTTTCTGAGGATCATATAGATGCAACTTTTGATATATTCCTTATTGCTGGCTTATATACATGTATTTTTACTGTATTCTAATGTAATAGTTATTTTTATTTGATGTGGTTTTTAAATGAAAACCAAACTTGCGTTTCTGCTTAAGTAAATATAGACAACAGGTGGTTGTTGTTGTTGTTTTCTAGCGGCAAAGGCAAATTGTCTGATGTAAACATAACTTATTTATAGATATCTCTTAGTGCATCGCTATATCCAGCTTCAGTGGTATTTTATAAATAACATCATATTTATATAATTATGAAAAGATCAACAATATTGTTTTCATTATTGGACATGCTTTCCTGAACAATACTGCAGTCGACATGACATTTCACAAAAAATGCAAATAACAATAGGATTGTACTTGTCAGATTCCTTCTTCTGCAAATAATTGTACTAACTGTCACAAACAAAATACTTATTTTTAGAATTATGATATAATAATTCGTTGATTTAAGCCAATCGTTAACAGTTAATGAGGGATGTCTGTCCAATTTGTTCATGGAATTCCTGACTTAAAAAAACGATACATATTTTTTTGTAGAAAATAGTCTGGCTCTCGAATTATGATATAATAATTCGTTGATTTAAGCCAATCGTTAACAGTTAATGAGGGATGTCTGTCCAATTTGTTCATGGAATTCTTGACTAAAAAAACGAACACAATGGAAGAATTCTACCAACTGCAGTGTATTGGAAAGCACTTTGTTCTACAATGTTTCCTTTCTCAGAAAATTGCATTTGTATTCTTACATTTTTTTTTTTTGTAGAAAATAGTCTGGTTGTCGAAGTAGTGGAGGCATTTTTTGTGTGCAGTTATGTGGCTTTCTGGAAATCTTAAGCTATAGTTTTTACATGAGTTGGTGGACATTGTGTGCATAAGAACCCAGATGTTTCTTTTACTATTGAAAAAGATATTTTGTATTTGTAAAGAACATGGTGTATATAGAAATGCTACTGTAAGATTTTTTCAAATAAAATACTCGCATATTTAATATGACCTATTCGCATCTTGTTTTGATATGTTCACTTATAGTATGTGTGACATATACAAAATCAAGTGTTAGATAAAATAGATGCATCACTTTTGTCTTGCATCGTATACCATTGTCTTAAGTGTGAGACCCCCGAAAGCTGTTCCTTTAGATGGAGCCATAAACCTGCAGGAGCGCGGTCCGCGTTAAGGACTCTAGTAAAAATTTCAATTTCCTCTATTGATCTGAGCGATTTAATGAAATTCCTCGTAATTTTGCTTTCATTTATTTAGCAAATTTGATGAGGAAAGGAATTAGAGCATGTGTTGCCCATTGAATTGCCTCGTAATCTTCCGCTCGAATCACTTTGCTTTCCAAATTCATGACAATATATGGCTCGCCTTTTAAGCTCTAATGTGTAATACGCTATGGCTCCAAGTTAATGATAAAGGGTAACATCTGTCCTTATCCTACGCAATAAGTTGGGCTTATTCGCTCGTTGCGGCCTTTTGTGGAATTAATGGACGTTTGCAGAGGGGAACTCAGGAGCTAACTGTTTCGCATAACGCGTCTGGTCATCCCTTAATGGCTTAACGGTTCACTACATTCTGTATTGCATGTATTACGTTGGTATTATGTAACAAACTGCTCATTAATTCTCGCAGCGTGGTCTTGCTAATGCTGCAAGCTATCTTGAAGGTATATCATTCATTGAATGCATTAAGCAAAAATATTATTTACGGTTGAATTCTTTGTTTGATATTATTAATAGCATTCATTAGATGTTTTGCATTTGCACATTGCGTGCCTTAAAATGTATATTAATGGATCATGGGATCTTCCGCTAAAGCAGGTCTTATTCTGCCATAAATAACGACAAAGGTGTCACTTTATCGTCGTGCGGTGGGGCTTTTTAAGGCTCAGTGCTGGCGTTTTCAGCTACAATATTCATGATTTGCGAGCATTCCCAAAAGGTTTTTTTTTTATTTATTTATATTTTCTCCATATATTTAAAGATGAGATTGCCTGTCGTCGGTCGCAAGCGTTAAAGCTTATAAACCTCCATTATTACCAAATCGGGATTTCTGCCCGCAGCGAAAGGGAATAAGCGTTGAGCGCGTTCCGCTTTATACGCTGAAATCCAGCGCGTTGTTTTCCCGTACAAGCGCCACCTACGCTGGCTGCTGAACTTACAGCGATGCCGTAACGGTTGCCATGGAAACCCCATCCACCCAACGAAAAAATGCGTGGATTTTCATGCACTGTCGGAACGTCGACTGCGAAGACATCATCACCTAGCGACCATTGGATAAAAGTTAAACTTTTTAGTTTGCTTGTGATATGGTTGAATTGTTTGGGATTTTTAGATTCTAGTTTAAGCGTGTTATTTATAAATTACATTCTTTGTATGTATATTAACGTTAGCTGTGTATTGGAATGGTTTATTTTTAAGACTTAAGGAAATTCGACATATAAAGAGGGGATATTCAAAAAGGATGTCCTCAAGAGGGGGGAAAGGGAGAGGTCTGTTGGCATGTGGACTGGGGTGGGTGGAAAGCCATTATAGACGTCCACTAATGATGTTATTTTCCAATTTTTTGGATTTTCCGTTTAATTGAGTTTTAAAGGACAGTAAAAGCGGAAATGGACACCAGAAAAAATGTGTCCACAGTCCCAAACGTACTTGAATTTGTAAATTATGCTTAATTTTGTGTTAAACACCAATTTTATGCTGGAATTTCCCTTTGAGGTCAGTAAATTTCTGCCAATCAGAAAAGTTTGAAAAAATGTGGAATTGGTAGCGAGGCGGGTGCTTCTAAATTTATAGGTTTTGCCTTTGTATGTTCCAACAAATTTTCTGGTTTTGTATTAAAAACTGGTACTGTCATGGAAGTTAAAGGAATTAATTTCTGAATGGACCCTGAACAAAGTTTAAAGGTGGTTTAAATATTAGTATAACATGTAGCAAGACAAGCCATAATTGAGAATGCACTGAGCAATTATCCCGATTTTTTATTCTATATTCTTTTTCCCTTATTTATGTTTGATGTGCTAATTTTGAATTAATTTTCCTACAAAGCCCCGTTAATCGGTCGATAATTTTCGCCGACACGTAACGTTTTAATTAAATAAAGAGGAAATTCCATCGCTGCTGCAGACATCAAATCTTGAATACTTTTACTGCGCTCAAATGGAAGAACTGTACCGTGATTATTAATTCATAAACTCATTATAACGGAGTCTCAGTTTGTTTTTAATCGGCGCTTTTGGGGATCAACCTATTTTAACGAGCAGTTTAGCAGATTTGATTTAAAAATCCGTTCGGTGAAATTCAACTGCGCCTTTCTCCTTCTTAATCCCACGTAATTAATTAGCGGCGTGTTTTTGATGCGGTTTCATGTAGGCCAATGCGTAAGTGACGTTGCACCAACATGCTCTGAGGCGCAGGACACACGCCGCTAAAACGTCATCTCCATGACAACGACCACTGACGTCACTCACTCTTTTGAATGAAAATGAACTTTCCATTTGAATTACCCTTAACCCCATCGCTTATCCCCATCAAAGTCGTTTCTATAAAGCATCGTTTTTTGAAAGATAAAATTTGCAAGTGTACATGGGACAATTGCGGCGCTTCATCTTTTGACATTGAATATGGCGCCTATGATGATCTTTTATTCTTTGAGGAGGCATTCAAAATGCCGTTGAACTCTTGAAAAGGCGGATGAAATTTTATGGGGTTTTTTTTGCAGAAGAAATAGTTCTCTATCATTTGATCAGGGTGATGTATGGTATAGTACTGTCTTCTTGTCGGTTTATATTATCTGCAGATAAAATAAACCAACAAGAAGACTTGTACTATATTTACAGTTTATATTGCATGTTACCAGCGTTGCTAACTTACTAGTAGTTGGTATATATATATAGTATTTCCCTATACTGTTCGGAACAATGTGCTACTGAGACGTTATTTAAATGTCCTTTCACGGAAAATGCAGTCTGTGTAAATCAGATCTTAAAGATTAGTTGCTGTAAAATATCTTAAAGCAACAGTTTTGTTGAAATCCTACTCTTAGGATGCCACATCACGGGTAGTATGATTTTTTAAAACAACAACATGGCTATAAATTTATTTTATTGCTGTTGAAATAATTCTTTGCAAATGTATTTTACAACCCATTTTTACGAAAGACATTGGAAGACCTAAGTATAATGAAAATAGCTTTGGGTAATAGAGATTTGGATTCAATTTCCAGTATCTTCATGTGATTTCAGTCACGTTCAATTTGTTTCAAATCTGTGTTCAAGAGTCGAAGAGGTTGTTGTTCACGACTATAGGAGGTTTACAGAAGCCGCGTTCCTGGGGTTTGCATAATTTGGGCAAACTTGTGTCAAATGTCGGATTAGCGTCTACCTGGGAGTGATTTGGTTGTCTGAAATCCTCGAAATTCCTTTCAAAGTGATTTTTATGCATCGAATCCCCGTCGCTCTACCATGCTCTTCCACGTGCATATTCAATATGTTGGTGACACGAAGCAGGTTGCCAATGAAAAGATTAGGACGCCATGGGGTGGCCAATAAAAAACCAGTCTGTGGGCCTGCTTATTGGAAAAGCATGATCACGAATTAAAAAGCCAATCGATAAAGCTGCCGATGGTGTTAGTAGTGCCAGATAACGTTTTCAAGTTCTTTGAAAAATAAATATAAGTAAGCGTTTTAAAATTCTGAATCCCATGAACCATGCAAGATCAAAGCTCATTGTTGGGTAATTTGCAGCTCTTCTGTATTGTTTTCTGATTTGGATGAGTCCATGAGAACGATGTGGTCACCTTGATGTATTCTAAGGAGTCATCATAAGGAGCACTGGGCAACCGTTCATTATATGCCCATTGCCCACGTTTAAGCGCTGCATATGTTTACCGTACTCCCGGTAAATGGTCAGTTAACGAAGCTGGTAACTGGCAATCAGCAATATCAGACTCATTGTGTGTAATTTGGGCGTCCTCTGGCTTGGCAGAGGCATTCGTTAATGAGCGATATAACGAAGTGGACAATGGACTTCGTCACACTGTTACTGATTAGTCAAGTTGCTATTCTGGCCACGCAAATGTTTTTGTTCCCTCTTTTGAGACTGTTGAAAGGGAGAACGAATTGCAATAAGTAATCCCCACAATGTCAGCCATTTGTATAAATGACAGTGAAGCATTGTTACTGTAAAAAGCGGACCATTTGGCCGTTTGACCAACGATTTGGAAAACTACTATAGAAGCATGAGCGTGTTTACGAAGCGTGCTCACTCGTATCCGGCTATTGGCGGGCATATTTATGATCAACATTTAAAGACATTGGAAAGTTGCGGACCAATGGTCTAAACACAAAAAACATTTAGATTTAGGCCTAATGGCGATGTCCAGACATTTAGTTTATGGAAATAACTGGATAAATTCGCATTTGTTGAAAGGATAGAAATGGTCAGTACTACTGACTAAGTGAAACGTTTACCAGTATTGGCGTCCACTATACAAAACTTGTACAGATTGTGCAAACTGAGTTGATAAGTCCAAGCAATACAAACAGCGAAAAGATTGGTAGAAACTTTTGGGTTTGCTAGAAAACTTGTGAAACTCCTCCTTGAAAATTTCATCGAATAGCAACTGAAAAACTATTTCCTAAAACTTTAAGGTAGAGTATAAAGCAATTTAAAATTGTTGAGCAGTTATGGAAGCTTCCCTCTTCAATACAATATTTCTTTTTGGCTTTGCCTTCAGATATTTTGTTCGACGTTTTATTTTACATTTTGATCCATGCTAATCTTAAAATTCGACTTTTCTTTTTTTTTAACAAATAAAAAAAATGCATAATAAAACTTCCACAGGGAAAATTTCATCGATGTACTTTTCTCTTGCATTCAATAGAAACGACCAAATGTTGGGCACACTTAGCTGGAAATGTCCATTGAAAATGCCTAACGATGCAGAAATGTTGTTCGGTACCTATAGAGGCTTTCTTGAAAACTGCGCTTTATCAATTTCTTTGTCCCTTAAGAAATTGTACGAAATCGTTTTAGCTGATGTGCTCCGGGTTTTTTTGTCAGAGGAACATAAATACATTTCAAGTTTCCCAATACATAATAGCGACATATTTGAGCATTTTTTTTGTGGAAATAATATGACGTGTTGCCATCTAAGATCGAACGTATACTTAAATATGATGTCGACGTTTTTTTTCTGACTTTTTAGCATATTTGAATTGGTTCATCAGAGACACATCCGGCAATTCAAACGCACGTAAATTTGCGAATTGTCGTATACTACCAATTTACCATTTCATAATCCATAAGATTCGGTTGTTTATCGAGAGATGATGAAAAATTGAGAATGCCTGGATCATTCTTGAACATCGAATTTCAGTGTAAATATATATGTAATGTATTAGGTGATAGATACATGTTTGTTTGAAGTATTCGTTGTCCTTTCGTGTTCTTGATAATAAAAGCCATAAAAATCCAATCTTCTCCTTGTTTCAAACTCATGATTTTCCCTATTACTTACATGAAAAACTCGGTATTGGTTTTGTTGACATGACCTTACATGGTAACAGGTGATTGCGCCTATGTCTTTGGCTTTGGCGACATCTTGCGCTATGCATTGGTATGCATTGATTGCGGCAAAAGGAATTTGTCACTGGTTTTTCACTCAATCCTGCTTCTATATTTAGCTTATACGAGATTGGTTCAGATGTGATCGTTTTTACAAATCTATTTTTGATATCTATCAGAAGGTCGTTAATCTTGCGAAGACCTTTAATTTGTTTCTTCAATAGCAATAAAGAACACTTCACACGTTTCAGATGTGTTTTACATTAAAGTCAAAGTTAAGTTAGTTGGTCCTAAACGTCATTTCTGAAATATTCAACAGTGACTTCATGCAACAATGTGCGTGTAACATAACACTTTTGGACAATCTTTGGAAATGGTTGAAACATGTATCGCTTAAAAATTCGACTAACATCTGGAAATTACAATATCATCTCGTATCAAGCACCGAACGTGACATTACTCGGCACTTTATAAACTTACATAAAGTTTGCAATGTTAAGAACAAACATGACGATGCAAATTCTTATCCAACATTTTCAGAAATAACTTTTGGAAGTTTTTTTTTAGGTTAAATTATAGTTGGTTCTTATATACATTCTAAACTAAAAGTTTGACAACTAACATAGTATAGCTATAGAAAATTAGCAGTATTTTCTTAGTTTTGATCCATCATCTTCTATAAGTGAATACTTGCACTTTTTTTAGAAAATCTTAAATACATACATGGGAAGCTAGATAAAGAGTAGAATTTAAAAAAAAAAAAAAACATTTGGGAAAAATGTAAATGGTAATGCAGCAATTTTGATATGTCATTGGTTGCTTAGATTGTTTTAAGACATTGCCAGACAAGAAGCTTTTCCACATTTACATTTGAAAGGGCCGGCAGCAATCAAGTCTCGGAATCAAACAGCTTTTAATTTGTGATGTCGTTTTTTATTGTTTTATTTTTTTGGCATTCTGCTAATGCTTTTAGCTACCCTTTGTTGTTCCACGAAATCGTTAAACGTGTGGTTAGGTGGCTCTTGTCATCTTCATAAAAATCCACCGACTTTGTGATGTAAATATTTCGGAAGTAATCGGCCACTGTTCATGGGGCATGAAAACATCGATGCCTTGAGGTTCATTCAGAGTGTAATTTTATGCGGCGAATTAATTGAGTTCTGGATGATTGTTTTTGTTACCATTTTCTAGAATTTACTTACAGACTCGGTCACCCGGTGCATGGCAAACCTATGTCATAGTCGGCATCTGTAAAGCTTAGCGGTAATTAAGCTGGGAAGCGGTGCAAATGAGCAAAAAATACGGAAAATTAATTAGCTATCGGATTCAGTGTTTAACTTTGAAGAAGAAAAACGTTAATCATCACGTGTAAGGAAGCCTTATCCGAACAACAACAATTTAGACGTCTAAGGCTCACAAATTGAGTTACTCGGCTTAATTTTTAATCTTTGATAAATGCACTAAAATTGACACTAAAGAATAAAAAAAAATTAATCTACAAGGTTCTGCTAATGAGTTGATGGGCTGCCTGTTGCTTCAACTGTCGAGTCTTAATGGGTCCTGTTTCTGTAGCTGGTTAAGAGTAAGCTTCAATGTTCGAAAAGTAGCAACTTAATTGAAAATGCTTTTTTAAAGTTGGTTAGCTCGGATTACTGGAGGTAGTTACAAAGAAATAAAGCTTTCGAGGAAGTGTGGAAGGATTAAACGTAAAGTGGTTTCCTATTTATTACATCAGCTTTGTAGTGGTACATGTTTGCATTTTTGTGAAGCATCTTCTATGTTTCTTGTTCAGATACGTTTTTGGTATAAAAGATTGTATCACATAATGTTTCAAAAACGTTGCTTTGGGTGCAGAACATGCCTTTGATAAGTATCAGAAATGATACAATAGCCACTTAAGGTTTAATTTAAGTTTTGTATTCGGCGAAAATCTTTTCAATCTTTACAAACAAGTTCTCGTTTGTGCTACAGGTGGTGAATTTTAGTTTGTTTGCGTTATTTGACAAAAACGTTTACTCGCACAAAAATGTATATTATGTGTTACAATCAGCGAAATTATTTTTTGTCACAATTTCACTCATTTTGAAATGCATTTCTTGGTACACTGAGTATTATGTTTATATTTAATGTTTAATTTTACTTCAAATACTACTTTTAATATTGTCTATAGAGGTATATAGTACATTACACAGTATTCATCATTGTCAATTAAAACATGCAGATTTGATAAGGTATCTTGATGAGGAATTTAAGGTATACATATGGTATATTTGAGAAATAGCTGGAAACGTAAAAACGTTTTACCATAAATAGGGAAACCTTACGAAAACCACATGAAATACCTTTTATACGTATAATACGCTTTAGATACCTAAATGACGACATTAAAGAAGCCATGAAAGTTATATATTATGCAAGAAATTAATCAGAATGGCTACATTGTATCAAAAAGATGCCTTGATACCTCAAAATTCCACGTATATGCCAAAATAAAACCTCAAAGTTTAGTAACCCGTTCGAATTATTTTCCCAAGTGAATCGTTTTACTATGCTGGAAGGATTCATTTTGAAAATGTGTTTATTATACCAATAATTTTTTTAGAATTTTTCAGAATTGCAGGCTGCTGTTATATAAAACCATCTTAAATTTAAATTTTGACAAAGGTGTTTAAATTTGTGGTACTTTTTTATCAGGACGATGCCTGCGTCTTCCAAATGCAAAATGCATTCAAACGGTGTTGAAAACTGTTTAGGTGTAAATTTAGTATTACTTTTTGTAAGGAAGATAATCACCATTTTCCCTTCTTTCTTCTTAAATTCGTCGTTTTCGCGCTTGACGCATCAATTTATTCTTTAATTTCCTTTTTCGTTTTGCGGGTTATGTGCGAAAAAAGTAATGCAATTAAAGTTGGATATTTTCTTCGTTTTTTATTCCTCATATCAGCTTTTTAAATACATAATATCGTTCATCCAGCTGGGGTTTGGGTGAGTGAAAAAAAAAAATTCTAGGCCTACATTAAATATTTTTTCTCTACGCATTTCAGCGGTATTATTTTTGTTTTTCAACACATATCCTCTCCATCTCTCATCGTTTCCACCGAAATGGATCTCGCTGCAAAACGTCTGAATGCGTTTCTCTCACTATATTCGCTCTAATGGAGTTTTAATGTTTCCTTCTTAGGGCGAAAGTACTTCTCGCTAAATTTGCTCGTTGCTGATGTTTATACAATATGGGAAGCGCCATCACCCAAATGACACCCGCTCCTACATCACCCGTACATGGATGCGTTTAAACACACG
This sequence comes from Julus scandinavius, assembly GCA_034696685.1. Taxonomy (NCBI): domain Eukaryota; kingdom Metazoa; phylum Arthropoda; class Diplopoda; order Julida; family Julidae; genus Julus; species Julus scandinavius. Next base: position 39,330 of record JAQGAE010000143.1, on the reverse strand, counting down.
AGGGAATATGTTCATTTGCGGGATAAATGTTATGAGGCTTATAAAAATAAACCCATTCAGTTTGCACCCTACCGAGAACGTGAATGGAACGATGGGAAAAGCATTATCGCTAATTATCGCTTCGTTATGCACCACTGTTTGCTCGGTTACTAATTAACGTGTTCCGAACAGGATATTTCATTTGAAATGTATAGGCTAGCTGCTGACCTATACTGGTCATACCCGGCAAAGCAGTTTCCTAGGACACATGGTGAAAGTTGAAACTTTCGGTGAATATCATCCTTAAAATCAATAGATGTCAAAAATCAAATTTGTATTTCAAAAAGCCCTCTCCACTAACAACATTAGCGGCTCCATTCAATTCAACTCAGTACCCAACAGCCAGCAAATTAATATCATGTGGTAGGGGAAATCGCACCCAATCACTTCAGGAAAATGCTCCTACGTCAGTAGCGACTTAGACATCATTGTTAAATTGAATTTTTATTAAATCTGGACATTTGTCAGGAAGGCTATTCCATCGTCTAATTGCATGCAAAAAAATGACCAATAGTAAGCATCCGTCTTGACACGAAGCTTGGCCAAAGGATTTGAGTGATTGTCTACTCCTATAGTGGTCGTTAGGCGTTAAAATATGGGGGGGGGGAATATGTGAATTACAAGAAAGATTAAAACGTTTGAATAACCGCATAGATAACTTTTCGTGTCTGGAGCTCAACGTGTCCCAATTTAGAGAGTGGAGCATCTTATGTATATCCTGAATATGAACCATCTTGTGAGCCATCCAAATAAGAGTTCAATATTCCAACATAGGGCGAACCAGAGTTGTATAGCCAGTTTCCTTTATATTTTCCGCATATTCTCGAAATACACAGCTCTGTCAGATTTAGTCGGTGGTAGCAATGTATTGTCATTACTGTAATATAGTCTAGTCATATTTTATTGTAATATCTCTGGATTTATAACGAAAACTGCTGAAACAAAGGCATTTAAAGTTAGTTGAAACTTATAGTAAATTTTACATCAGTTGAATTCCACGTACATATATAGCTACTGCAACTTCAATTTCCTATTAGATGTTGAAACAAACCAAGCGTATATATGACAATTGTCTCCTAAATCAGACTGGTGCTCATCACCATAAAGACGTTAGGACAAAAGGCTGTGGTTGGTAAGCCTAACTCGTTGAAACCACGTGTTGCCTGGAAAGGTGCGAACTTGTCATTCCTAATAATTTCAGCTGCCGAGACGATGATAAATGAAACCTCTTTCCTGTATTTAATTAATTTATTTTCTCTATGAGAGCGATCAATATTTCTGGGGATGATATTGATGTAACAGCGTGCAGACTTAGTGAGATTTTCTTAAGAGCACGTCTGGCGAGCGCTGTTTTATGGGATTATCTAAGTAATATTGTGGCAGAATGCATCATTTGAAAAGATGATAGGATCTGTGAAAAATTAACTTTGTTTCGAAAATTGAATTGGTCGACAGTGGTATGGGACTCGTTTGAACCTATAGCACTGCCTTTGATTTATAGTATCCATTGCTGAGAGTTCATAAAAGTTTATACATTGTTAATCCGTTAATTTTTATAAAGTTAATGGAATTAAGAAGAACGTCAGTTGGCTACAACCGAATCTTCTTTAGCCAATTTTTTGTACACTGTAGAGCTCGTGGCAGTGCATTAGTATACAGTGCCAGCTGTGGAAGAATCTAGAAATGATAGACTCTGGAGAAAATGGTGTAAAATTTCGCTAATAAAGATTCAGGTTGATATGAAATGGTATCCACCGAAATGTTTAGCTGTAATAATTTAACTGTTTAGATTATTTTGTCTGCTCCCTGTATGTTCTGGGACGTTTTTTTTTAGAGAACGAGTACATGCATCTGTGGTGTGGCAACACTGTCAGACGATAATGAAGCTCTTTGTAGGCTTATTGGCCTAGATTCTGTGCTTGACTAGTCAAACTCTTTTATTTATTAAGAGATTGGAGCGGGCTTTTGTGTTTGCCTGTATCCCTGCGAACCTAAACCTGTAGCTTTGGTAGCATCAGACTGTGAAATCTATCGTATCTTTCTCATTATTGAAACTGGCGATCCATTTTTTTTTCCCCGATATGTCCGTAGATGGCAAGTAGCCGTCAACCGAGCGAGGAGAGATGACTTTTCTTCCTTGATTTCTGACATAATCGTCAGAGTTGTCATCATTGATATCGCGTAATTGTGTCGAGATCCTGCGAGCATTTGGAGAGATTGTCACGAATTATACGCCTTTTGTATCCTAACAGGTACTGAAAAAACCTCGACGTGAAGCTAAACCTGTCAAAGCTTAAATCAAGGCTTTTGGCTTTGCCCAAAAAAAAGAAGATATATGACTTGCCGTTCATTATTAGCGCTTTTTTTTTCTTGGATTTTATTTTAGTATTCCGACACTTGCAGTGTCATCCTTATGGATGTAAACCATCTTGAAACTTGGGAATATTTATGTTAGCTTTATAGGTTGACTTTTATGGGTATATGAACGATTGCTTTTGCGCATGAAGATGAGTTTTATAGAAAACATGCCAATATAACCACTATTGCATGGAAAAACTGTTTATGATTCATTTCGTTTGAAGACACTTTAGGGAAATGAGACATGTAAACATGGTTACCACCGGTTTGTCACATGCTAGTTACTTGCCATTTAGAAAACTAGTGCATGTTAAGGTTATGTATCGGAAATATATTGCTAAAAGCTATACGTGAATAGTTCCTGTTGCAATGAACACGTTGAACACAGCTGCACAAGTTCTATAGTTGATGTCTACAAATGTTGCTGAGAATATATATTTTAAAATTATGTTGATTATTTCTGAAATTTCTGTAAATACGCACCACGGATTATTATTCACTTTTGTAGTGGTATTATGGCGCCTCCTGGATTCACCATCTAGTCTCGATGCCCAATGACGTCAACATGACAATCGGCATACATTGTATTCAAATAATGGTTCTCAGTGGGTTTCGATGCACGGTTTTGTGTTGCTTGAATGCACCACGAAGCAGCTGCGTTTTACAAGTTAGCATTTCCTGAGTTCGCGACTCTGAGGTAATGACCCATTGAACACGATACGACAGACGATGAATACCCTGGCAAAATAATGAAACAAAATCTGGAGAAAAAAAGCCTAAACTTGGTGACGTTTATCTCGCGTTTCGGAATAGGACTCTGAACACAAAGAAAGGATTCGCCATTGATCTTTCCTGCAGATCATATCGACTTTTGAACCCTAGTTTTCCAAACTAAGTGCCTATTGGATGGATGTATTTTTTCGGTGCCTTACTGCACCCGAGCAGAAATAATTACATTATGTTGGCAGTCTATGACGTCAAACGGACAAATCAGAGTTTAACTTATAATGCTCTTATTGACTGCCAGCTTTTTTCCATTAAAACTATTCCAACTTGAAGCTGGCCCACTTTTACTATTATTTTCAATTTAGGAAATCTGCTTACTGGAGCTGAAATCGTAAATTTTCCTCTCGTTTGCCCCTGGAGGCTCGCAATGACAGAACATGCAATACAACAATGTGCTGATGGGTAGCTAGCGATTTCCAAATAGTATTATATAGAAGCATCAAAGTAGAATCATAACTCGTTATTCATTGTGTTAACAAGAACACAAGTTGGCATTCATCATATATTAAGTGATATAAAGAAAAAAAATTAAATTATTATTGCGGTTTGGGGATTTTCATGTCGCCTACTTTGCCACGAAACTATTGAAAAACTGAATTGAAAGCTATCATAACGATATTATTTAATAATGTAATTTATCAGTAGGTACTTTCTTTATTACCCTTAGAGTAGATAAATCGTTGTTGTTACTAAGAAATTGTCGTGTTTTAATTGTTTGCACTGATGGAAATCTGGGTTATTAGCGAAAAACGTCACGGAAAATTGATTTTAGTTGAGAGACAAAATTGATCTAATAAAAATTGCCATGACGACACAGACTTGCATCGCCTAACAAAATATTTGCTAACGATACGAATAATTATGTCCTTGAACTGAGAAAATGTATTTTAAAGCATAATATTTTTTGTTTAGGTTGCTATAGTCGATAGAGTAACACACTCAAAATGCACACAACATTTGTTTGAGAATAGAATAACTGTTTAAACAGGCGTAAATTTGATCTTAAACAAGATTTAAAACAGATGCCCATTGAATTTGCGAAGTTTGCTAAACATTATCGGTCTTGACAAGTTCAACAAAGAAAAATGTAACAAAATTATACAAAGAAATTTTATTTTATGAAGTAGACCTTTTTAAAAAATTCACTACCAACAAGAACGAATCATAATCTAACTATTATGAAAAAAAAAAATAATAATCGTTATGTACTGGTGTTTGTTTTACAGTGCAGCTATTCAAAACCACAGAGTCAAGGGTCACCATACAAACAGTACAATGTTGATGAAAATTGAATACATAGTTTTTTATGTTGTAAACATGTAATAAACGCATATTATTCATGTTAGATTATTATGATTTAACAAGTTCGGTAGCATCTTCAGAATTGTGATCGAAAACATTTAACTATCATTACCTCACCAAACTGCATGTGATAATACCGTGCATACAATTCACATCTTTCAACCAGAAAAGATGTATGGCTTCAGTTCTGCTGTCTGCAGATATAAGAATTACGAATAAGCCTTTTGACGTTGTCTTAGATACGACCCGATGAATTACGACTTATAAAGTTACGTAACGTGGTAATTGCGTGTAATAAATTATGGGCGAAATCCTTTTTCGTCCGAGAACTTTTGTTGAAACAGGGTTTTTTTATTTTGCTTTTGGCTGCGTACAGTTCTTGCGAATTGTTAGAACTAACTAATCTACTGGATGTCAGTGTCTGTAGAAGATTATTTCTCCAGGTATTGAGACCTTGCATTTGATTGTTTAGCAAAAAATGAAAATGTTTTAAGAAAGATGAATTACGACTTATATCTGTTCAATAATTTCAACAATAAATTATAAATTATAGTTGCTTTATTTAACACCAAATATGCAAATATCGAAAGAAGTTTTTTTAATTTTTTTAAATCATTTCTAGAAAGTACACTATTTTTAGTACTATGATGATATTACAGATTGCTATTATATGTATTGGTACTATTACCATGTTAATCAGAATTTCACAATTCGTAAATGTTCATATTCGCTTACTTTGCATTGCAAAAAAAATTAACCTTATTACGATTCAGCACCCCATGACGGTGTATGAACCCATCATCACGGTATGGTATTTCCAACATGCCTTTTTTTCTCAAAAAACGGAAAAAACTGCTGCTAATTTGATCATTTTGCAGTGTTTTTAGCATTCGTAAAAAAAATCTCAGCTCCATAAAAAGACACTGTTGGAAATCCCATACTAAAGGCTCATTGGATCGTTTTAACATTTACTTTGAATATTTATGTAATAAGATTCCGAATTTCCGTTCTGAAGAATCTAGCTTCTGAATAGATGTACTCTCGCAGGGTTATCGGAAGGCATTAAATTGTTAATTCATGATTTTCGAAAATTCCCCGTTTTGTCTATTTTTCTTCTTTGGAACATGCCAGGAACTATTGTTTCTTATCGAGTTTTCATTCATTGAAATGGCCTATCTTCCGCGATTTGTTCGCTGATATTTTATTAAGCAGGCGTGGGTATACCTCTTCATATTGTTATGGATTTGCTATTCGTGTCTTGAAATGAAATGATCAGATGCAGGAATTCGGGTGATGATATCTGACTTGAGACATTATTTATTCGCGTGTGTTTGTTTCCAAGGCTACCTTTCTCTTTTCTCTTTTCCTATTCTCATGCATATAACATTAGGTCGAAGATAAAACACTTTACGAGCTCATTTTTACACGCCGCACGAAATCAACATTTTTTTTAAAGCAAAACAGGAAAATACATCATTCAATATGCATGACATGGTTCTTCTATCCACCTGCGAAATCGTACAAGTTACCTGATAGCATGGTGCAACGTTTTATGAAATATGACCAAATTCCACTTAGTCCTTCACCTAATTTTTTTTTTATTTTGAAGGAAAATAGGATGACAAAGCTACGTCCATAAAAATCTTTAAAATTTGAATGCGTACTTCGAAATATACTGTATTGCATCTAAAAGTTTAGCATTTTTGTTTTGCAGAAAATCTACGAGAAAGTATTTTTGAAATGAAATTAATATTGTTTATTTTAAGACTTATTTTTAGACTATCTATAGCTTAGTCTGTCTAGTGACCCCTTGTCTATGCCCAAAGTAATGGTCAAATTAAAATATCTCTGGAACTGATGTTCCTCTGGGGCTGGGGGCTGTGTATCTCTTCTTATCCGTCATTCATGGATTCAGTGTAGTCCCATGAAGTTTCCCCAATCATTGTTTGGGCTCTTTTGTTCTTGGACGCCTTTGGGTCCTTCATAAATATCATACCAATATTGAAGTGTGAAGCAGGCAAGTCATAAAGGACTGGTGTAGATTCTGTAAAGTCTGAAAAATATTGAGAAAATTGATTTATTTTAGAGAAAAAAGATAGATAGTGATGCATTTATTAACAACAAAAAATTGTGTGGTGCACATTTTACCCAACATGTTTGGCCGTGTTTAGAGATAATCGGTCGAAAAACTGCTTTTTCTTAGGTTTGAGGCTTCGGGCATCAGAGGTATGCAAAAATCTAATTCTTTTCTTTGGCAAAGTTCCATTAACGTATTAAACATTTTTTGCTCCTATAAAGTAATTTATGTCTTTCCGTGCTATTGTAACGGTTGTTGTCATCAATTTCCTCGTAATTAACTGACAATATATTTGAGTACCATTTTATTCCTGCTTCTGATAACACAATTTTCTTCAATCACAACGTTTACATCCTAATGTCGTAACCTGTTTTAACGAAACAACTGCCAAATTGCCATCCATTTGCCGTTATTGATTTTCCTTTTATCATGTCGTCTTTTCGTTAACAAATGCCTATAAGTAACGCTGAGTTTATATGAACCAAGTTAAAAATAGAAGCAGCTAGGCATCGTACATCTTGTGAACCTAAGACAACTTAACAGACTGACCCATATACTCCATGGCCGTAAGATATTCTTGGCATGACCCCTATTGATTTCATGCCGAAACTGACTGATTCTGAAGGAACGTGGAATTACTTCATCCTTCGACAAAAGATAGTTTGAAGTATCGGTTTTAAACTTTAGGATGTTTTTTAAAACAATCACTTTGGTAAAAACTTGGGAACATACTCTTGTTTTTTAGTCAGACATTCTAGTCACTTTGAGCGACTATCCAAGAAAGACAAAAATTTAAAATATACAGTAGCTGAATTCATAAAGATTGCAGCGCCCTCTAACTTTGATTTCGAGAAGCTTGGTTGAAAGTATAGGTAATAATTTTAACGCTTTAGCAGCACAATTGGAAAAAAGTTTCTGCACGGAAAATTAAGGATGAATAATAAAATCTAAAACTATTGCAGAGAAAAATGTACTTGAATTTTTTTTTCCTATTAGATATTGGCTTTCAAACGCTATAAAACTAATAAATTTATCAATGACAATGTCTGCGTCTGGCATCGGTCCGTTTTGACAATGCAATTAGCAACTTAACATTATGCAACAGCTGTCTGATAGAATTGAAAGAATTTTGATAAGTTGGCGTGTTTCACCGATTGCAAATGCCATTGCTGCTATTTGGCAATTGCGATGTCTAGACTCATAAAAAATATATCTCATATAAAAACCACTTTTGAACTTTGTATTATGCCGTGATCGTTATTTATTTTCTGGTATTCCGATTTATTCTTTAAGCTGCGATATAGTATATTCACAATATGTTGAAACCACATAAAACCATGTTACACCTTGTCAACTACAAATACATGTAAAATAATTAGTGCAAATTTTTTAAAAGTGAACAGTATGTGTTCATTGCATGCTCATTTCACGTAGTAAGTACATGCACAGTATAGTACTATAACATCAAAAATGTTTTAATGTATAAAGTGAAGGAGATGTATTTTTGGAAATGTTTATCAAGTCAAATGCACATGAAATATGTTTTTTTTCGTATAATAAACGTGTATGGTGATTGTCATGTGTTTCACAATTTGATTGTTATCTAAATGTACTTTTCATTAATCGATTTTCTTACTTTTTGTTGTTTTAGGAGACTGAGTTCTTGGAAATATCATCAATTCGTGATACGAGAACCGGAAAATATGCCAGAACACCCAAAGTAAGATTGGCAACTATCTTATTTTATATGTACATCTAATTGATACAGCTAACTAATTAAATGTGGCAGATTTTCTTGCTAAAGGTTTATTTGGGTAAATTTAATAAGGATTTTATTAGAAAATCATATAATGGTATATTATGCCTACATTGAAACTTAATTTGATGAAAAATTTTAAGACCAAATTTACATGTGGCATATGCCAAACTCGTACTAACACAATTACATTTTTAATTTTACTACATTTACTCAGCGTCCTTATGTTAAGTAATCTGATGAATTTTTGATTTAAATGCAAGACCCATACACAGAATACAGATAAGCGTTCACTTTATAAGCCGATATATTCTTTTTACTCATTTAGTGCTATTTTATATTTAATTCATTATATCAAGAAGTTTTAGCCGCTTTTACTTTTCTGCTTTAAATGCTTTATATAATATATTTGCAACACACCGCTGCCATAGTTTGCAAACCTAACCACTTCATATTAAGGCCGAAACAAATATAAATTAGTATAATCATTTAATAGATTTTCAAAGCATTTTAATTGGGTTTCCGTACGGAAAGATTTGATAAAATTCACGTGTAAAATCTTGTCAAAAGTATGTAAAAGCACCTTTAGTGCATTTCCATAAAAATGAATTTGAAGTTCAGACATTCACGTTTTAAGTTAACGTAAAATGGTGCAAATACGGTAAAAAAATTGCAATTTTAACTGCTCTGAACGTGAATTGTTTTTTTCCTAAATTAATAAACATGATATTAACATGTATGTCTTAATTTTATAGCTGTTTAATTTGATTTATGTATAATTTTCAGCAATTTTTTGAACGAATTTCGCGTTTTAGATGCACTAGTTTTCCTTATTTTGCGGAATTCCTTATGATATTTTATAATTAGTCTCGTGGGCTCTACTTAAAGATTGTTGGTCTAATAGTATGAAATATACTAAATGCCTTGCAATTTCTTGGTTTGTTAATTTCTGCTCTTTTTCAGTGTGGGCATATTGCACATTGTTTTTAATGCCTAATTTCGCTTAAAATTTTCTCGTACCTTGGAGTACATTTCGTCATTTGCGCTGGCTTTTTTTTCTGCTTCTTTTTTCCATCTTGCATCATAATTTGATTACTAAAGGCGGTAATCTTTAATTTATTAAGTAAATTACAGTACAACCTCATCTATTGTCTGGATGTTCCTCCTTATGGATTTGAGATATATTTGGCACATACGTAAATGCCTGTGTAAAATAGATGCATGTTTTGTACCATGTTCCATGTCCTGGTCATGTTTATTTGAAATATACATACATGTATGAAACCATGTTTATTATGTGACAAGTTTGCGCTTTTAGTGCAGTAAGTGTATGAAATACACACAAGCATTTATATCTCATCAACCATGCCAAATTTCCATAAGGATTGTGATGCGTCCATGTAAAATATCTTAACTAATGCCATATTCCTCGCTTTACACTGCACAAATTCGCTTTTGCGCTATCACTACAGTTGTAGACGACATGAAATGTAATGTTGGTAAATTCATTTAATAAATGGCCGGTTAAATTTAGTTGGATTTAAGATGGCCAGGTGGAAGTTACCTGCATTGGTAAAAGTTTGGGTTTATTTGTATAAAAAAATATTTTCTTCAAAGGAAATCTTTTTGGTTGCTTAAAAACGTTTGTGTTACTTGTTAGCAAAATTTCCAAATCTTGAAATCTTGAAAATTTCAAAAACTTGAAATGCATAATTTAAATTTTTGCCACTGTTTCGCCATTTAATGTCGGCTTTAATTGCAGATAGATTAATTTACTATTGTTGCTACCGGTCACATGGTTAATTTCACACAAAAACTTGAGTTATATTTTAAAAAATGTTATTCTTCAGCACTTGAACACAATCTTTACTAACCACACGCGCTTTAGGGGTGCAAATCGATATTAAACCTTAGTGTATCCTTTGTATCGTAGTAGTATTTTCTGTCTTCTGCTCCGCTTTTTTTTTAAAAAAATGACAAAAAAAAGACCGTAGATCAATGTATTTTCGTATAGTGATATAGATTCTCTCATAGTTGTAAAAGTGTGCGTGCCTAGCATGATAATGTTGACAGGTTACACTGTCTATAAGTACACGATCAAAAATGCACAGAAAATATTAACGACATCCAACTTTCATCCCCTTGTTAATATATTTATAGGCGATTTTGTATGCGAATATGACAAATTGCGCAATTAGGGCAACTCTTGAGTGTCGGAATAGCATCACGCACCATTTTTTTATCTCTTTGGCGGTGCTAGTGAAGTGGGTTCGAAACCTGCCAATTGCCAGTTGTTGTTTTTTTTTTTCAGGTCGAAAGCTATAAAAACATCGCATTTAAAATCCCAACTTACCATAAATATTTGGGTATCCTGCGGAAATAGTGATTTACATGGTTGAAATATTACCTCGATGGTATACAGACTTTGTAAAGTATGAATACCGCGTGGAGTAGGGAGTGTGCTAGCACAAGATTGTAGTCTGTAATGCAATCCACATACCGCAGACATGCCATCAGTATTGAATTTAATCTGATACTGATTGAATTATTAAGGCGCTGTTGTTTGCTCCACCAATAAATTGGCTGTAGATGCTGTTGGAAGGGTGGCAGACATTGCTCAATGCAGGTGTACACGGGGCAAGCAGTACCAGTCCTTATGCAATTCCACAGTTTAGTCAAACCAATCCTTAAATTGATCTTTATACACTGTGAGTCATAAAAAAGTGGAACCCAATACAAAAAAAATCGCAACTTCGTGAAAAATGCTTCGATTTAAATGAAATTTGGTACTTAGATAAAATAATAGTGTAGGGGGGATAATGAGTTATAGAATGTGCTCAAAATGTTCTCTGGTGGCCTTTACGCAAGCTCGGAGTCTAACGCGCCATTCTTTGATTGACGAATCGATTATACGCTGGTCGAGTTCATTCCAAGTTTTCTTAATTCGTAGTTTCAAGTCTTCGATGTTGTTAATCTTCAATTTGTAAACCTTTTCCTGGAGACCTCCCCAAATTTTGTAGTCTCCTGGATTCAAGTCTGGAATGACGGTGAGCAGTTTTGTTGAAAAATGAAAAAATCCGAGGTTTGTCACATGTCCGGAAGAAGTTTTTTGTTCCTACACTATTGTTCTATGTAAGTGCCAAATTTCATTTAATTCGAAGCATTTTTCACGAAGATGTGATTTTTTTTATTGGGTTCTACTGTTTTATGACTCACGGTGTATAAGTAATGTAATGATTTGGAAAAGTTTCTCCAAAGTGGAGATAATTCGTTTAAGGTTCTAATACTAGTCACATAAAGTTCTATTTATTGTGGAATTCCAGTTGAGATTGTCTCATCCAAGATGTAAGCATTAGTCGGCTTCGTAGTACTGTTCTCTCACCATAAAACTTTGATGTCCACATGTATATTTCATGGTGACGGAACCTTTATGTGCAGAACGTAAACTTGGTTTCCTAATCCGTCATTATTAATGCATGTGTACATGAAACGTGGGCCATGAAGCTCATTGGTCATACATGTTGTTTGGGATTGAATAAGCTGGCAGTGAAGCAGAAGGATGGTTTGCTAGATTGATGAGCTGGATATGCTTGACCAACCACTGGAACCTGTCAGCTTTTATTGGTTTCCATACAGGTCACGAAATAGAGAGAGCAAAAAAACTAAATTAGAAACAATGTCATGCTATAGGGGATACACGCCGTCGCAAATTGCCTCTGGGCACTGAGGTAGCTTTTTCAGGAATCGAAGAGGAAATTATGTCATTACTTCCATAACGTGCCACTAAATGACTAGTTGCATACTTGTATGAAGCTAAAACGTCATCCCATAAAGCCAAAGTATGGAGTTTTGAGAGGGTACACAGGGGAATCGTTTTAACGTTTAATATAAAAAGTTTATATCGAGAGACCAAATTGATGTTATTTTGAGTTTCTGGTTGTTTTTTATTAACATTTCAGTGCAAAAATAAAAATAGAACTTTTGTAATCTTATCTTTGATAACCTTTTGCTTCTTTCGCTTGCATGGAACTACTGAATGGTATCAGGCATTGCCAAATGCTAAATTCCTTGTTTAAGATTCCATCTTGTAAAAGCATATTGATTTATTTTAAGCTATTCCAAAATTCGAGATTTTCCTAGACCCTTTCCGTATTTTTCTAAAACTCTACAGCGCTGTTCTCTTCTATACACAAGTCCTTAGTACATCTAATTTGAAAATTGTGATCCAGCTGTGTTACAAAAATTCACCATTATAAGTTGTAATTTTTTCGTTAGTTTGTTTAGCCAAATAATCTCCTGCTGGTCATTAATAGAAATTTGAATTATATTCCTATTGGAAGTTATATGTTTACAAACTTTAATAGAGAAAATGCAATCACTTAGACGCCATGGGGTTCTTGTTTTTCGTAAACTTTAATTGAATGTCCAAGTTTTAATATGTCGTATTAAAGGCAAATCCTGTTATCACAGGCGGTGTTTTACAAAAAAAAAATTATTATTATTTTTTTTAACAAAATAAAAGTGCGACACTTGTGGCAAACATATGATATTAGTAAGATTAATCCATCATGTTTGGAATATTACATTAGACAACTCGCATTTGGTGCTTGCTAGTTTAATTTAATTATATTTAGGTTGATTTAAAAAAATTAACCGAAGGTGTCAGAGAAAATGGGAACTAATCTTAATGTTGACCACCCTGGGAATCTTATCTGAACCGTATATAGTTATGACAATGTCGGGGTCAAATTGACCGTTTTAGGTCATACATTTTCAGCAAAAATCTAGCCCAACTTGTCTACCATTGTTGTTTTCTTGGCCCGCTGTGCATAATGCGGTCGTTGCTATAGTAGCGCTCCACGCAAACTGCTTACAGTATTCAAGCTTTTATCAATATCCGCAACACAGGTTTTCACAGCAGTGTTAAGATTACGCTGTATATGGGCTTGCTTGTGAATCATTTTAGCTCATGCTTTTTTTTTCTGTCTTATCTACGAATGCTAGAAAAGCTTGGGTGGAGTAAACAATTCAATCTTGGACTGAGATCCATCTTTGCTATGGAAAACCATTTTTCCTACCCGATACCTAATGTATTTATGGGATTTCAAACGATGAAAAAAAATGCAATGCTATAAGAACGAGCTTTCGCTGAAAAAAACAAAAAACGACTGGCAAATAAAAATACACGTTGAGTGTAATCATGACAAATTTAAAATTCGCAATAGCCGCTATTCTTCAGCTTATAATCCTCCAACATGGTCGAACAAAGCTTTACATGGCGTAAATATCCTCCAGTTTTAATTAACTCATCCCATAGTGTTAAGAGAACATCATTACAATGTAGTTAAGACTTAAGCTTTAATCATAGAAATTTTGATAATTTCAATTTGCTAAAATTTCTTTGTGCTAATGATTTCTTTGCTTATAGAGGACCAAACCAGACTCGGTAAGTTGGAAAACAAATTACTTAATCGATTCAGTTTTATTAATTAAGTTTTATCCTTTTTCTGATAAAATTAATCGTTAGTCATAACAACATGTGTGAAGGCATGTGTTGACCATTTTCACACTTTACACAATTTACCAGAAATAATCACATGAACACATGAACGTTGAATGATGCACGTGTTGAACAAGTCTCTTTTCGTTTTACATGTTCTCCGAACATAAGTTTACAAGTGTAGGTTGTCCTTTTTTTAAATTTTCTTTTCCAATACTGAATAAAACTGAAAATTATTGTTGCTGCAATTTTTATTTAATTATTAATTCTATTTTGATCATAAAATTAAGTTTAATTCTAAACAGTTTTAATATTCGAATATTGTAAGTCCGCATATTTCGTTTTAAGGGACACCTTGTAGTTTTCTATTGTTTAATTCCGTAATTCTTTGCTCTTTAAATAAATTAATACAAATTTAAGTTTATTGCCAACAAATGCATTTATAATATTGCTTTTATTTAAGTAATCCTAACTTAATTTTCTCAAATTTGCTCTTCAAAACTTTAATCTTTCATTTTATCGCCCTATGTCACAATGCAAGTCCTAATGCACTTATGTCACAATTTTATTGCTCAGTGTACCATTAAACTTGTCCTTAGTTTCACTATTAATATGGTTTTCAAGCTACTGTTTTCTGTACACTCATTTACAAATAGCTTTATGTTAGATGACTTTAGATTTCACATACACTGTGAACCACCAATACATTTCAGACGATGTTTTTTCCGGTTTTGTGCGTTTATATATGTGACATGTGATGACGTCAGCAGCACATTTAGTCTTTTTTTCTATGATGTCGTTCTCACTCTTTTTCTGTTGTTTTAATGTGCATTTTTCGTGCTTATCGCTAATATATAAATATAATGGGGTTTGTTTCATACTTCTTTTCCTTGTTCGTTGTGAATGCAACTACAAAATGCCACGACCTTCACGTTACGTTTAGTGATTTGTTGTGAAACTTCGTGACTTCAGTACTTCTTGCCTATAAGAAAATGCCTTGTGTTTGTTACTCTAGTATTGTTTATTGTAAAACACATACACAGTTGGCAGATGTCCACTTTATCGTGTGGACGTGTTGCGTGACGTGCAGAAATCCAACATGTTTATACATTGCACTGTGCAGTATATAAAAATGGTGCAAACGTTGATATATCGGCAAATGACAAAGTGCTACATGGGAACAAGTTTTTACCCTTATCGTGCTGTTCTGGAAGCAATAATTGATCACGAAAACATCTCATTAATCAAAAACTTTTGTTGGGTGGACACTTTTAAGTTTTGAGAAATGATGCACGCGTTAATTGCTGACTTATCGATGATTACATGCTGTTAAACACTCCGAAATTTGGAATAAACCACTGGATTACGAACGGCTGTAATTATCAGTGGGAAATACTAATTAAATTCATGTAAGTTAATTAGAATCAGCAGGAACAAAATGGGTTTTGAAGAAAATCAGGATAAAAGTTTGTCTAGTGGTCACAAAACTAAATTTGGACAAGTTTGTAATCAACCAACAAAAAGATAGTTTTGAGGCAAATTGGTTAACTCTTGCCTAAAGATTCTGTTACATCCATTCACGACTGGAATGTAATCAGAGATAGTTTGGTATTACTTGATTCAGGCCAGTAAGAAGAGTTTGGTTTTATCCAATCTGTATTTCAAAATTCAAGCTACTCATCGATCAGTACAAATCTTCAGATTACAAATATGTTTTCTTGGCGTAGTTTTGCCATTATAAATCTCATCAACATTGGGCTGTTTGTATTGATTTCCGAAAATTGTAATGTCTGAACCATAATGCGTTGGTCCTAGTTTGGAAAGTAGCCAGCCCTTATTTTAGCCATTTTCCAAATTGCCATGTCTATTTTCGTACCCGTAATTGTTATTGCTAGTCATTTGGAGTAAGTCAGGAAGGAAATCTGGAGTCATCAATTGTTTTCAGTATTTTGAACAGCGTGATGTATATTTGGAGCTTACATCAAGATTATTCCATATATAAAGTTGATTTTCATGTTGAACTTCACTTTATATGATTGATTTCGTTACAATGGTTACAGTGGCTAAAATCAATCATATTTTTCATTTTTTTTATATTTACATACGTATTTATATTTATGATGGCGATTATAAATTTACATAAACTTGGTGTTTGCCGACTTACAAGTGCAATATTCAAGTTTTATATCACCATTACGGCATTTTTTATTGAAACAAGACATGCTAAAAAAGAGCATATATTTGTGTGCATGATTTATTTTGTGTACATAACATTTGGGATTATTTAAATCGTGTTAAGTGAAATATGATTCGAAACTTGAAATCATGTGATGTTGAATACACATTGCAATGAAATGAGTAATAACATGTTGCCATGGTTGTTATTTTTCAAAAGTAAAAGTTTGAAACAATGCCGATATGGAAACATTTACAAAAATTGTAAGCAAGGATATTTCCTTGTGTGCACATTATTTACTAAAAACGCTTAGTCTCAACTATTGTATATGCTTGTTTCTTACACCTTATACGCTCCAAAACGTGAGATAATGCCTTTGACGATAACATTTTTAACTAAAATTGGTATTTTCAATTAAATTCATTTTTGAGGACATTGAATCTTGTTATGTAGACAACGTGTAGTTTGGTTATATACTTAAGTTTGGTTGGTATTCATATTTTCAAGTTTTTTTCTAAAATGTTTTCTTGACAGCTTGTGCCAATGCACATCCTCACAATTCATTGCGGCCATTGTTTAACACTTTCCTTGGAGATTACATAAAAAATGTAAAGTGCCAGGATCCAACCCCTTGTTCACTTTGAAGCTTTTTTGGCATGGTGAATAAGTCTTTTCAGATTTATTTCTTAGGCGTAGTTTGTCAGATTTTGAAAAGAATTATTCAGAGTATTTTATCGCTTTTGCACTTGTAATTATCTTTTGTCTTCGTTTCACCAACTTTTTTGACGTGATTAATAACGCCTTACTTGGCCCTGTAGATTTTGAATTACATTCGCTCGTATACATCTTTTATGATAACGTATTTTGAACTTTGCTCAAAAACCAAGTCGCCATCTTAAATCTTTTATGGAAATCTGTACGTTGACTCGATCACTAATCTTAATCCACAGCACGCGGGCTAAAATCCTAGGAAATTTATACCCCGTCCTTTTTTGCTGCCTCCAGCAATCAATGTCTTCATTTATCCAATAAAATATAAGTCTTACTGTAATGCCATTTTACAACTGTGAGGCTTTCTTGGCAATGTTCTTGGGATTTTTTTATCAATAGGTCTATGCTCGCTATAAATATACTTGATCACCGACGTCGTTTTGTTAGAAAAACAAGTTTTATTATTTCCCTTTTACTTTTGATGTAAGCTCTAAATGCTGTGAAAAACTTTTTTCCATGTCATAAGGCACGGAAGAAATCAAAAGTTACTTTCCCACGAAAACCACATTTGCGTTGATCGGAACCGTCCATATGGAAATCGAAGACCTTTAAATCGAGTAAGGGGCCATTTAAAAGGGACGGTCTCAAGAGGGGGTAGCCATTGTGGATGTCCACTAATGATGCCTTTTTCAGTTCTTGGATTTCTGTTTAATTAAGTTTTAAAGGTCATTGAAAGACTAAATGGACACCAGAAGAAATGGGTCCCCTGTCCCAAACTTACTTGAATTTTTATAATCTCGGGAAAGTCAGCAGTTATGCCACACACATTTTATGCAGGAATTTTCCTTCCAGATCAGGAAGTTTCCGTTTATCAGAAAAATCTGAGAAATATGTCTTGGCAGCTAGTAGTGCTTGGAAATTTATAGGATGTGCAATTAGGACACCCTACTTTTCAAAAAAAAAAATTAAGGATATCTGTAGACTACTGTTTTGATATTTGTTATATATTTCGTGATTTTAAGGACGTCTATTAAGGGGAAGGTGGGGTGGAGTATGGTCTAAAATGGACATACACCATGAGGACAGGAGCCCCTAATAGTAGGTACAATATAATACAGTTTTGAGGCCATGAAATTGTCATGTAGTCTAAATCAAAACACTTGTTTGTTCTGCTCAATTAACATCTCAGCAGAATCTTATTCCTGGTTATGACCATCTACGAATAAAAATGGCGCATTTTATTCAATACGTCAAATAATTTTGCCTGTAATGCATTTCCATTATTTCCGCATTCACTTACTTAACTCGCCATGAAAATTGTGTACCTTACCTGCAGTTATTTTCACGGGTATTTGCTCGGAAAAATGCACAAACTCGTAACCAACTATAAGAAAATAATGTTCATTGTACTTCGTTAAAAATTCCATTTCAATTACATTGCCTGAAATCACTTTAGCTTACAAACTTAATCAACCAGCAAAATAGACGTGAAAAAATGTTGATGAGATTTTTTTTTTATCCGAAATTTGATTTCCTGTTACGTCTTTTCAAAATTAACAATTTTTTTTTTACTTTTCTATTGTGATGAATTTAATCGCTTCGTTGCAATTTATTTCATCTTTTTTATATAAGAAACATAAAACGAAACTAAATTGAAAAAACCCAATCATCATTTTTCGCTCTGTTGTATAAAGTATGTTTGAGGCTGTTAAATCTTAGATTAAATTTTACGATGCAAAAGCAATTGTTGGCCTAGTGAAATTATCCAAAGTATGTAGAAACATGTTAGGAAGCATGATTTTGATGGATTACTTTTATGCGCAATATTCGTGCTCAACATAGAGCAACATCATTAAAGGATCGCATTACTTTAAATATTGCGCTTATATTTGGTTACAATTAATTAATCTTATAATTAATCTCTCTTTTGAAAAGTGCGTTGCTATACAGGGTCTTCCTTGATGAGTTGCCTCATCAAGAAACAGCGTTATTAGCGTCATTCTTTTACGAAATTAATTTGACTTTCAAAGGGCTTCATCGGAAAATTGAAAGCTCCCGTAGAGGAAATTAGTAACATACCAAGTATTAGAACTAAGCTATTTTGGCTGAATGGTTTAAAATTAGCGTGCAATATATTTTAAAGGAGAGTCTAGATTTCGGTTTGATCATTTCGTAGTCTGGATTTTCATTCTTGTCCACTGATCGTTTTCCCAAACGTGTACAATCAATATCTAGCGGAACACAAGTTCATTGGGGAAAAACTTTCAACCTACTAAAACTAATCCATCACAGGATGTGACGTCAAGCGAGAACGCCATCTTTGATTAATTCTTCTTGGACGGTTTGTGCACACGGGGATTAATATAGCGGTTATTTTATTGACTACAATGTGCATCCCTTCTAAAAATGTCAGTGTTGTTACTGAGTAAATTTGAAAATCCTTATAAGATAACTCAATTTCGAAGAAAATGTAGTTGTTGATTATATAGTCCATCTAAATTGACTCATTCGTGACATGCAATTTACTGCTGAAACGATTGTGTTTATCATGGTCTGAAATGTATTTCATAGCACCTTATTAAAAACATAACGCATTGCTCATAATAATATGTTAATAAATGGAACGTGTGGCATTACATTCACTTTCTTTTTCGTGGGAGTTGCAAGTGATTTGCAGTTGTCTTTTATTATTGGTTTCAGATGTCTGGCTTTTCAAACACTTCTTGTTTGTACTTCATGCTTTCCTTGTTTTCTCTGAATTAAGTTTGTTAACGTTACTAACTAATTAATATCATGTGTTGAAAACAGGTGACAAACAGACTTCATGTTATCTGAAAAGTTTAGTTTTCATATTTCAGAACAAACAAAAATGTTGCATAAGGTGTTACAATTTTGGACAGTGCTGAATCTTCTTTTTGGGAATTATTGATTTCTTGGAAATTTGCTCAATATAATAAAACACTGTATATTCACTTTCCTCCAGTTTTCTGTGGAGTGGAAAGTCAATATGCATACTCAGTGTCCATTACTGTACATGCAGTATATATGTAGACAAATTTATTCAGTAAGTTATAGCTTTGATTTAAAATTGTACATTTTTAAAAGCATTTAAAAAAGTAATAAACGTATGAAGGCCGGTTACTCGGCATCTTAAAAATGGGGAATTTTAATTTAAATCATAGTATTGTTTCATTAGGAATCTGTTTGGCTCATACAATTCTATGTACAAACAACAGAAAACTCGGAATATTTATTCTTTTGTATTCTGACTTATACGAACTATGGAATTTCTTTGTGTGACAGCATTGCATAGTCTTTCTCTGTCTCTTTCTAATGCTTTTTTCTACTTTGCCTAACAGAAAAAAAAAATTAACCAACCTTTCACATTATTTTCACATTTCATATTGGTGGACACACCAATTACTTAATGATATTTCTAAATATTTCAGGATCCAAAATTGCAATATTGCACGAACATCGGTTCGCAAGAAACGCCCATCGAAGACAAAACCGTGACTGTGGTTCATGGATCGGATTTTGTCAATACAAATTTTCTAAATTTTTGCTGTGATCGCCGTGAAATTGCGAAGGTAAAGTCTTGAGTACATTCTTTTTCCCAAATTTGGTAAAATTGTTTCTCCGGGAATTACAATTGTAGTTAAAACAAAGCTATCGTTACAAATGTTTAACCAGTTATGCTTAGTATATGCTTAGCTATGCCAGTATATGCTTATAATATTTGAACAAATTGAAGGTTAGGGGCATGAACCAAAGCCATTTCAGGACTATATTATTTAGCTTAAAATTAATTGGTTTATGAACTCAATAATGATTTAAAAGTAATTACCAGCAAATACTTTAGATTTCTCTCCTTGAGTTGTTAATGCCTGGAAAAACGTGATGGGAGTACATTTAATACAATTTTGTATCAATTTTTTATATCAGGAATGGACGGACGAATTATTAAAGATGGCGTACAATTTATTGGCACTGAATGCCAGCGCAACAACGATGCTGCACAAGGCGCACACCAAGATCACTTTATCGGTCGATAAAGATGGGAAAATTCCAGTGAAAAAGTAAGTTGAAATATCGAATTTTATGATACAAAAGTTGACTATTTAAAGTTTAAAAGTTATTCAAACATGATGTTAAAGCCATATAAAAGGCTGTAAAATACCAGTGTTTTTTAACCACACCATTTTCAATAATAAAGTTTCAGGTCTACAAACTCTAATAAAGCCACGTTAAAGGAAGGTTTTATTTCTGTTAGTTAAGAGATTATAGAATAATGGGATTAATTGAATCGCAAATTGGAAAGCCGAATCAGTAAAAAGGAGAGTGCCTCTAATCTGATGAAAATTCGAGTTACGTTATTACGTGTACGTCATGAAAGTTAAAAACAATGGTTTTTTGACGAGGTGACTCTTTCCAATATTGCGAAAGTCAATTAAGGATATTTGCTACGTACAGTGTAGCTACGGTATTTGGTAATATATATATAACAGATGCGCGGGTGTGGTATATAGTAATAACTCATATTTTTTCTCTGCGATTGGCATAAAGGGCGTCATCACGCATTTTCCTGTCTAAAATACTCATTTTCCGCTAATCAAAATTTCTGAAGAATAAACCCCACGCCCATTCATGAGTATTGAGGGTGAGACAAAAGTTTATCTGTACCTCTCTCTCTGACTATTGCATACTTTTTCGGAATTTCGTATCCATATTTCTTATTTATCTATTGCTTTTTGAGAAAATCCTATAGTTTCCAAAAAATTTCCTTTATCTATACAGTGTTGTGACTAGCTTTTTTTACCTCATTCATTGGAGTTTGTAAAACGGTACTTTTTATTTGCTGAATTTATGAAACAGGGTTTTGAGGTTTATTGCATGAATAAGTAGAAGAATTATTATTTTTTGTGGGAAAAACTGCCTTTGTTTCGACAGCTGCTCTTGGTGCATAATTTGAAAATGTTTGTCTGGGAAGCCTAATGTTTGAGTGATTTTCAAGAATCCAGTGCCAATATTACTGGATATTTGTTATTCAGGGTTGTTAGTTTTAAATTACTTCATGTTTGAACTTTATTGAGATAAAATCAGTGACTGTTGTAAACCAAAATAGCTAATTTCGTCACATCCTAAACTGATCATTCAGAGCAACAAGATTTTTTGTTCAAATTATGCAGTACTTCGACGTCATCATGATAAGCCATTGTGAGTAATGGATTATTTCATATTGTGCTATTTATGAATGGCGCATATCGATACTGAAAAAAGAGGAATATGTTGTTAAAATAACAACACAATTTTAAAGATGAAATTAAGCAACGCTTGGTAATCTCAACCTTTGCTTAACTTTTTCGACCGATTAATTAGTTTTATAGAAATCCGCTGATACTTGATCTTGTATTCGCTTTTCGATTTATTTCCTCTTTATTTCCATTCATTAGGGACCCAATCTTAAATTGTGCAAGTACATTTGCATCGAATGAGATTTCGTGAAAACCTATTTGACAAAACCATAATTTTGTAAAGAAGTGATCTTGCAAATTGACTGGCAACGAATGACATTTTGAATTACCAGAAAAAACTAATTTTAATCGCATCAGTTGAAAAACTCAACATTTTAATGGAAACTGCTACGGGTGTATCCCAGTTTTTTAAGTTTACGAAATGGTATCACATTTCTGGATTGGTGGTCTTATTCACCATTTAGGATGTTAATTATAAATACACCAAATGCAATACGCATGCCATATATTTTTCAATTATTTATAATGAATCCCCAATACCGGATAAAGCTATGTTTTAGCAAATAATCCGCTTTAAATGTTGAATTTGACAAAATTGAATTACCCTGCCGGGATGTATCTAGTGCATGCATGTACATTATATGTTTAACAGATGTACAGTATATTTATGTTCGAAATTTGTCTTTGCTTGGACTTGTATGTAGTCATTTAGGTCTCTGGAGACCAAGCTTGTTAGCTTTTCCTTGGTTGGCCTCATCCAATAAAATAATTACTTTTATTGAACAATGTTGCATGAAACCTGGGTCACCAAAAAAAATTCAGAGTTTGTGCTTTTTCATGTATATTATTTACATACACGGTATATTATCATTAATTAAATCTCATATAATATTATATCAAAGAAGATGCACTGCTGGTAATCAAGATAAATGCAGCTAAAAGTTTAAATTCAGCATCTTATTTTTATCAATATTTAATTTCAGAAAATATTACCCATGGCAAATTCAGAGAAATTTCTGATACCATGGTGGTTGTAGTTAACCTAAATAGTGTTCTAAATAAATTTTTCCGTATTTTTACATACAGTATACAGTATGTAGTGTAATGTTAAAAAAAAAACATTATAAAGGGAAATCAAAAGTACAACACTCAGTTAAAATGTTGGTTTGCAATATATTAAAGTTGTTGAAATTGAGATGGTCAAAGCGTTTATATGTATGAACGTTCAATGCATGATAGTTCAAATACTTTTATTGATTCAGCATTTAAAATGAATTTTAATGAAATATTATTTTAATGTGAATATGAATTTCTTTATTTCAATGTGATTTGAAGCAGCTTCTTGTCTCATTATGAATATTTTAACCTTTCTCCTTGACTTTGTATGGCGTCGCAGCACTGGCAACACAGTTGGTTGCCGATCGATAACCTGTTACGGTTTCGCCTATCAGATCTCTCATCCATTTTTTGGTCTTAAGATAATATACTTATGAGAGATCGAAAATCCGCTGTCATTTTGACTCTTTATTTTGCCTTACTTTAGAGGCTAACGATGATTTTTTTATAAGCGTAATGGAGTTTTCGCGCCATTTATTTTTTCGACTCATTATTGATTGAGAAAGTTCACTTTTTAACCTGCTATTATTATTTTTTTCGCGTTTCACAGCCATTCACCAAAGTGCTGTTATCGCTTTCATAGCCAACACATTTTTGGTATTTTTTTATTTTTTTTTTTTTTTCGGTGGATTCTACTTTAAATTGAAATTCACTGTCTGTACTAGCAGATATTCACTGGGTTAGTGGGCGGTATAAAGGCCAAAGTATCACTTTTCTTGAATTATCACAGTTGACTGCTCTTTTGTTGAACATGGTATTGCAAATAGCAATTCTACAGTGGCAATTACCATGCAGGAAAGTCAAATATTTTATGCCATGTCATTTGAGGAAATTCTAATGGCGAAAACATGATGAAAGCGGCATGCTGTTAAGGTGAAATGCAACTTTTCTTTAATCTTCAGCTTATTTATATTTATCATTTTTATGCAATGTTTCGATATGGCAATTTGAATTTTTTGAATGCACTTGAAAAGAAAGGTGCATTTTTGGTTAATTTCGTGCGTGTACTGTAAAGATTTTTTTTAACCTTCTGTACAAGTACAAGTAATTCATTCTTTAAGTACAAGAAACTACTGTCGCTAAAAGAATACACTGCGTCATAAAAAAGTGGAATTTTCTACGTTTTTATGACAAACAATGTATATCTTACTAAGCTATTTCCAAATTTATTTAGTTGTTTGAACAATGTGGGAACTTTTGAGATTGATAATGGAATATGGTAAATAACAGAAATTGATTGGTGTATTTTAAAATTGATCCATTGTACGATTTATAAACTAACAGTATCTCCATCATTATTTTATGAAATGAATGAATGTAAAATAATTGTAATTCGCTGAACATTTGCAGTATGTACAAATAATTTTATGCTTTTGTTCTAACTTGTAATAGGCTGTATAACCTATTTATAATACGTTTTTTAACAATCTTAAGACAAGTTTTCTACATTTACAGGATACTATATAGCTCAGCTAGAGCAAAAATGGCGTGGAAATGTTTGTAGTTTAGGCCGGTTCCCACGAATGGGAAATATTATTATTTACTTTTGAACACGTTTCTTCTCTATAGGAAATCTGTTTCTGTACTACCGTGCCTGTTGTTGATTTTCAACTCGTTCGCAGTCTTCCTCACGTCCTCATTCATTTATTTTAGTGCACTATCATGAACGTGTTCGTGCAACACCAAAAAAGTAGGCCTTATGATGACCTTTTTTTTTTTCAGAGGATTTATATTCTTAGAGTGTAAGCCATATTGAAAGCGCAGTTGAAACGAAACAGACTACTTAAAGCACCTCTTGTAACTTCCCTCCCACTCCCCATTTGTTCACTGCCGATACATTGTGCCGAGTAGGCCTGCTCAGAATCGAAGGCCCTATGGTGTTTTGCCACGATAAATAACAGTTTGATATGAAAGACATCGTTTTCCACACACGAATTTTTGCGAAAAATGAAAGTAGGCAGGGCTGCAAAATCAATAACGACATTGCCGAAAGCCAGTCGCCAGGCTACATGGACTGCGGATGATGAGCGGGGATTATACAAGCTGGCTGAGTAATTTTGCGCAATATTTCACATGCTGGCGTCCATCAATCATCTGGCTACTAAATGATAAAAGTACAGAAATGCTGTCGCTGAAAATTTCATTACCGAACTGCTGCTTGATGCTTGATCCATCACAATTTCAGTTTATTGCATTTTACAGGCCTGCTTGACTCGTTTAACGGAAATTCTTTGCATATTTTAATTTAAAGACGTGAATTCGTGCTTATACATAGTATATCTGGGTCATGAACTTGTTAGATGACGGTGTTGTCTTTTCATGTCGTTATTTGCTAACGTGCTTATTGGACATACCGATGCATCGATTTTCGAAAAAAATGGTTAAAAGATGAAGAATTTTTTTTATTTTTGTGGTAAAAATACCAACAAAAAAAGTTTCCAATTTCAATCTTAAAATGTGAAAGTGTAGATGGTGAATATTTTCATTAAGTGTCAATCTTGCACATGTTTCAGGAAGTTTCTGATAATGTACTTTCCAGTGGTAAAGCTAACAAAACTACTAATTTTTGTGTTTCTTTTTTTCTGTTTTGTTTTTAGTATCGTTAAATTGTTTGCTCAAAATCGAGAGGATAAAAAGCGGGTAGAACAAGCTTTAATAAGCGCCGGGTTGTCTAGCGGGAAAGTAAGCAAACACTAAAGATAATATTTTTACAGTAGCCCTTTCTGTACCCACATGCGCCTCGAATATTGATCGGATTATGTGTTTTCTTTGCTCGCAGAATGAGTTTATTTGTCCATCCAAGTTACCATTTGAAGTTTTTTTCAACTTCTATAAGCATCTCACCGTTAGGAGTGAAGCGGAGAAAATTTTCAACGAGTTGTAAGTTTTTTTTTTTTTTTTTTTAATAAAAAACATCATCAGATTTAAAATGGGGTGTATTTTCCACTTGTAAGACAAACTTTTCAAGACAAATTTAATGCATTCCTTTTTATAATTTTTTGTTGTTAAAACCTTTGATGGCATGGTTTTCTCCACAAAAAATGTGGTCATCTTTAAAAAAATGCGTAATGTCATCTTCCTTGTATTTTAACGTTGTTTTGTTTTGTTTTCGAATTGAATGAATTTGATTTTGTTTCACTGAGTGATTCCTGGTGGTGCTCTGAAGATTTAAGATCTTTCGAGCATATCCAGGAATTAATTACATGTAAAAAGGGAAACGAGATAAAATGCAAAAAGAGTTGGAAATTGCCCCTTTTTTATATGTACAGTCTTTTTTTTATGCTATTTATGAAAACAGCAATTTCAGAACTTTTTTAGCCCAAATAATAAAAACCGTACTTTGAATAGATGTAAAAAATATTATGTGAATACTCTACATGTTCTATTTATTATAACGTTTATCCCCATTTTCTTTAAAAATGTCACCTTCATTATGTTTTATACTCAGTTTAAGTTCTTTATTTGGAGAAACTGTGTATTCTATTCACGTAGTTAAAGGTTATTTTGCATAATATTATGCAGAAAAAGTTGATCGATGGAGGCTGAACTCATTTTAGTTATTGCTCAACTGAATTGCATATGTGCTCGCTATTTATTATCAACGTTTTTGTTTTAAAGGTGTGGTGGGAAGGTAATGAGTGCTGTCCAATTAGTCAGCTTCTTAAATCAGCAACAAAGAGATCCGAGACTCAATGAAATTTTATATCCGTACATCACCGTTGAAAGGGCAAAAGACATTATGCATCAGTACGAGCCACAAAAAAGTAACGCACAAAAAGGTAACATTGCATGAAGTCTTCCATTTCAAAGTACAATAGATCAAGGTGATAGATCCATGGATACATTTACCATCAGATTTTAAATATATTTTTCTGTTGCAAGGTCTACCTTATACTCTATGAATCGATAATGCTCAAAGGCTATTCAGAATGAGTCATGCTTTAATTTTCTTAAGTGTTTTTAGATGGTTTTAAATTGCCAATGCAGTATTTACTTTATTATTCTGGATTTTATACCGTAATTTCCCCCCCTTTCCCCATTGCAGCGGACGAATTAATAATTAATAATACCTTTTCTTCTATCTAACATTAATAATAATCCCCCAACCTTTTGGTTAACTTTTCGCATTGCCAGCATTCTAGCCATCGTCCAATAGCCTGCGGCCAACCTTTTATTTGAATTTGAATTTCATGCTTTAATTTCACATAACCTATTTGTTCTGGATTTTATAATATAGACCCGTTATGGTATACTCTTTTCAGAGCCACTAAGTGGCACAGTAAGGGTTATGGTCATGGGCATAAGTTGGCGGACTTTAATTTATATTTTTGTGTTAAACACCAACACTGTGATTCAATATGAAATCTGGAATTTTCTCAGTATGTTTTCTGAGAGTAATTTGGCAGGCCTGTCATTAAACATTAGGGCTGTTTTGAAAAAGTGCCATGCATTCTTTTTTTATTAGTTTTTTAAGAGTATGTGTATTTATCAATTATTCATGTTGAAAGCTAAATGAAATTGACTGCTTGCATTGTAAGCAAGATATATTACTGCTAAGAAGTCGTTTGGCATTTAATATAATATGCTGTAGTGTGTGATCGATAAAGAGTTGATTGATTACTTTCTTTAAGCGTTGAAATTAATTGCTTAAGCAGAGCTAGAATTCTTGAGCTAAACAGTGAAAATTATTTTGAAGCTTACAAATATGGTCCATGTTGAGTGTACTTTACTTTTAAATCATGTTTTTTATTTTACACAGGACTCATGAGTCTAGATGGATTTCTTCGCTATCTGATGAGTGATGATAACGCTATTGTTGCGCCTGAAAAATTCGATCTAAACTTGGACATGAATCAGTCAATGTCGCACTATTTTATTAATTCATCACACAATACGTACTTAACTGGTAAATTATGGTTACTTGTTTGCATGCATATTATATGCATCTTCAAAGTGGTTTACGATTGCATGGTATGGATTTAATGCATCATTTATTGATTTACAGGACATCAACTAACTGGTCGGTCATCAGTGGAAATCTATCGTCAGTGTTTGTTGGCAGGATGCCGATGCATTGAGCTTGATTGCTGGAATGGACGGGCGTCAGAAGATGAACCAATCATAACACATGGGTTTACTGTAGTTACGGAAGTAAATTTTAAGGTGAGATTACCTTAAAGGAAAGAAAAGGACTCGACTTAGGACTGGAAAACGAAATGGCCAGATCTTTCATCAATCTCTGCCATTTTAAAATATCAAACTGAATAATCCAACTTCTAGAAGTATTTTTTAACCTTTTACAGGTCACGACACACTAAATTAGGTCAAAAATTCTAATGACAAAGGCCATATATATATGGGGGGATATTGGGGTTACATCCCCCCTCCTTCCCCGAAATCCAATAATTTTGCAAATTTTAACACGAATCCGCCAATTTTCCGCGATTTTTGGACCATATCCCCCCCAAAAATGTGATCGCATATATGGCCTTGCTAATGACATACCATTAGTTTTTTAAGGAAAGATTTTTTTTACTTTAAATCAAGAAAATTGGGTTGTAAATGTTTATAAGTAGTATTAAGCTGGTAAGAGGGGGGGGGGGGGGGGAGTTTAATAAAAACTTTTCGATCCTCTCCCAAACTTCCACGACACACTGGTTAAAAAACTATGATCTAGCTACCTACTGATTATAATGTTTCTAATTTGAAAAGTACCTACTGTTTTTGTTTTCAGGATGTAATCGAAGCAATCGCTGAAAGTGCTTTCAAAACTTCAGAATATCCAGTCATTTTGTCATTCGAAAACCACTGCTCGTAAGTTGCATATTTTCTGAAAGTTTAGATTTATTTATCAGAGCCTAGTAAATTCAGCAAGACGAAACTAAACTCGCCGATTGTTTGTTTTCTTGTATTACCAAGTCCAAGAATACAAGCAAAGATGGCAATGTATTGCAGGAAGATTTTTGGTGACACGTTGCTATCGGAACCGTTGCCGAACTACCCGGTAAGCTTGACATTTATATTGCAATGTGTTTTTTTCATAGCTGTACGTTTGTAAATCACGATCATTTTTTTTAACAACAATTCATCATTTACTTTACTCACAACTGTGCATAAAATTATGGATAATAGTATTATATTTCACAAATTTTACTGCCATCCTTTTAATTGATGAAAATCTTTGAACTTTATAATTTTGTTTAAAATTATACCTGTGGTTTATGTTTTGCTTTGTGGGAATGGAATATAAAGTTGGTTTTTGTTTGAAATTTGATTGAAGGTGCTTCCGGGTCATCCCCTTCCTTCGCCAAATCAACTTATAAGAAAAATCATCATTAAGAATAAGAAAAAGCATTATCATCATCGCGGCAGCAACAATAGCAATGGTGAAGCCAAAGGCTCTGGATCGCCCGTGGCAGTTAGCGGAGGTACGGCATTGGGTGTGCCGGCCAATGATGTAAAAACTGAGGTTTCTTCAATGCCGAGGCTTCAGAAAACGAATAGCCGAGATAGTCAGAGTGACAGTGCAATTAATGGTCCTGAAACCATTGCAGTCACGTTGGCTCCCAACGGAGATATTGAGGACTCTGTGTCTGAATCGGACAGCGAAGATGATGAATACGTTGGAACTGGACACCGTGATATTAAAGAGGGCACTGATGGCGAGGCTGTAAGTTCTCCATTTTATTTGTTATTAATTTTTTTTTTTTTTTTTGGCTTTGACTCTCACTTGATTTCTGATCAACTTGATGTGTCTTGTTTTGTGTTCTTTTTCTCATCTACTCTTTCAGGGAACAGCTGGGCGAGAATCGGAAGCGGGAGCTGAGATGTCAGCTTTAGTAAATTACATTCAACCTGTACATTTCCATTCCTTTGAAGTTTCAGAAAGTAAGTTCTAATAAATTTGAATCTAAATAAGTCTCGAGTCTTTCCGTCATCTCACAGTTTATTTATTCTTTAGCAAAAAGTATTTTTTTGCTTGATTTTAAATTCATGGCCATTGAACAGGGTTATTCGCATATATTGCTATTAATTTGCTAACAGTAATATATAAAAAAATGTGTTGATATTGGTGATATGGGCCACATTGTGTACAATTTGAAATGCCTCGTTTGTAGACTGATAAGTTGTGAAACTTTGTTCATATCATCATTATATATTTACTAAAGAGTTCTAGTGTTTATACCAAACCGACGTCACCATTTAACTAAACCCTAATAATAGCGTTAAATGTTTGATGTTAATGGCGTCTTTTATAAAAAAAATCTTTAAATATTCGGTGTTTAATACTTCGTATTCATCGAAATGCATTGATCTAAAGCAATTTCTGTATCTACATTTTTAGAGCGTAATCGTAGTTATGAAATTTCATCATTTGTTGAGACCAGCGCAACAACTTTTTTGAAAGAACATCCTGTCGATTTTGTAAAGTATCCTTTGAAGCGTGTGCCCATTTGTTATTATTAATTAAAAACGAAAATCAGCTATAGATATGTCAAATGATTTGCATAAATACTTTAAAATTGATCCTTCCTTAACCTGTTTCCTAGTTATAATAAACGGCAGCTTAGTAGAATATATCCCAGGGGAACAAGAGTGGATTCCAGTAATTATATGCCACAAGTATGTAAATATATGCACGGGATTTTTTTCTATTAGTTGTATGCATATTTGCATTATGTAATGTTTATCTTCATTTATAATTGTGTAGGTATTTTGGAATGCTGGATGCCAACTCGTAGCATTAAATTTTCAAACTCTTGGTAAGTTTTTGTCTTAATAGCAGTTCATCCTGCCTTCTAGTTTAACAATGTAAACATAAATATATGTGTATACTGCTAACAATTTGGTATTTGAGATTGGATTTAAATAAAAATCAATTCCAATATATTCATTTAATAAACTACTTTTTGCGTTTTAGATTACTGCAACATGTGTTCTTTATATTATTGTTATTAGATCTTGCTATGCAACTTAACTTGGGTATTTTTGAGTATAATGGACGTAGTGGTTATTTACTAAAACCTGATTTTATGCGTCGACATGATAGAAAATTTGATCCCTTTGCTGAATCCACTGTGGATGGCATTATTGCTGGTTCACTTTCTGTAAAGGTAAGCAGTCCTGTATTAGTCATTTTCTACTCAATGTCATTATTTATGTGCAGTTTTATGTTATATTATTGTTGTGATGTCGGTATCACACACAGCACAAACGCAAAAAAATAAGTATATAATTTTTAAATTAATATGTTTCTTTTTTTCAAAACTGTTTTAGCTGTACATGTATGATCAATAAATCCTCTTCGTTTCCTTAAAAGCATTACTATCCATAAATAACTCGAATTTTTTTTCAAGTGCTTAAAAAAACTGGGTTTTAACAACAACAAAAAATATACTCTCCGAATATTTTACCAGTGAATTTAATTTCTGTTCAATGTGTATTTGTATTTATCAATTTTCCCCAC
This sequence comes from Julus scandinavius, assembly GCA_034696685.1. Lineage (NCBI taxonomy): Eukaryota > Metazoa > Arthropoda > Diplopoda > Julida > Julidae > Julus > Julus scandinavius. Next base: position 7,787 of record JAQGAE010000143.1, on the reverse strand, counting down.
TTTACTTTATACATTCATTTAAATTAGGAATTTTAAAATCATGACGAATGTAATTTTGCCATTTTTCAGATTATCTCGGGACAATTTATTTCTGACAAGCGTGTTGGTACCTACGTTGAAGTTGAAAGCTACGGCCTTCCTGCTGATACCGTTCGTAAACGGTTTCGCACAAAAATTGTTCAATCAAATGGGATTAACCCAGTATACGATGAAGACCCTTTTGTATTCAAAAAGGTAAATTTTATTGATTAGCAGCTTTCTTGCTTTCTTGGCATAATATTCTATATAGAAAGATAACTAACTTTGTGTACATGGTTTTTAGGTTGTGCTTCCTGATTTATGCGTAATTAGAATTATTGTTTGTGAAGAAAATGGGAAATTGATTGGCCGAAGAGTATTACCAGTCGTTGGATTAAGACCAGGTAGAATTGATCGGTTCGTTTTTAGCTGTTAATTATTTCATTATTATTGATTATAATTTACTTATGTTTTTTTATTTAACTTGTAGGCTACAGACACATTGCCTTACGAAACGAATCGGGGCAGCCATTAACTCTTCCAACGCTTTTCGTGTATATTACTGTCAAAGATTATGTGCCTGATAAACTTGCAGGTAGTTACACATTTCATCAAATTTGTTTTTTGGCAAACGCCAAGTAGTTTATTCAGATTTTGTTTTCCGTGCACCAATATTTTCACACAAATACAATGCGAGTCTATCTTGTTGAAAACAAACAAATAGGTTTTTGACTGATTATAATTTTGCAATATATGATTATTTGCTTAATGGTAGTAGGGTTATTTTTTATTCGCGAAATTTCAATTTCCAGACATTGCTGATGCACTTGTGAATCCCATCAAATATCAGTCTGACCTGGAAAAGCGAGAGCAGCAGCTGTGTGCTTTAACTGATGACTTCGAACAGGATTTTGATGAAGTATGTGTACAGTGTTAATTATTATGCATGATAATTTCATGATTTGATTTGTTGCCAAGCTATTAATAAGGATACATTGAAATGTATGGGAAGCATGATGGCAAAGAAACTCCTCAACAAAAGGCATCTTTGTTTTTTATAAAAATATTTTTGGCAATTCACAAAGAAATTGCACTGATGCCCGGTGTTAGAGATCGTTGCGCGTTTGTCTCTTGATCCTAAAGGTCCTAGAGACCTAAAGATCCTAAAGTGAGCAGGTTGCTCCTCAGACAAATCCCCCAGAAAATAGAAATCCTCCTTATGGGCAACATGTGCAGGTAAATGATGAGGCAGATCCCCTGGCATTGATGTTTGGTCCTCATGGTGCAGAAATAAGCTCAACAAACAAACAAAGTTGTCGTTTTACACTGTTTATTTCTGAACTCTGTTGATAGCTCAGCGGTTAGGATGTAACACATTAGTCCATTATACAATGTTTAATTGTTTCATGTTACCATACTTTATCTGTTATATAAAACGCACACGATTTTAAGATGCACATTAATTTTGTTATCACCAAGTTGTATATTTTTTATTCACACATTGACAGGATTCCCCATTGACAGGCGACCCCAAGAAACCTAAGTCCGAACGGACTCCTGTGAAGACCTCTGCTTCTTTAGAAGCACCTCGAAATAAAATGGTCAAAGCCACAAGCTCAGTAGACAGCAGTGGGGGAGGAAGTGGAAAAGAAGACAGCAGTGGATCATTTCCTTCATCAGGTCATATGGGCTTGTCCTCTTCCTTGCCATCGGATGGGGCTATGGGAATGGAGAAGGAACCTCCCAGTAAGCATTAAAAACGATTTTTTTTTACATTTCATTTATTATAAAGTCTGTCAACATACTTGATATTAGCTAAATACTTGTTTTTTGTTTATCATATTCTTTTCAGAGCGCAAAGATTCCAAGAAGACTCTTCAATCCACAAAGATAATTACAGATCCATCAGGTTGTGACGTTCCAAGTACACATTTCGGTAAGGGGCATCTGTTATTTTCTTAATCTTGGAAATGTTCTGCTCGTGAAATCTTCAAGTTCACTATGTGATATGATAATAATTTGTTTTGTTAACATAGTTTTAGTAAAACATAAAGTTCTTGATTATTTGTTATTCTTATTGATATTCTCTATATTTATAATATAGAAATTCCAGAGCATCTTTTAATTGCTGAAACCTTAGATAAAATTAAGGAGAGCAAAACTGTGCAGGCCATATATGCTAAATTAAACAAGGAGTTACAATTGCTGATGAAACGACATAGTAAAGTAAGTAAACAACTTCATTTTAGTGCATGACGTGATATCGTTAATATTTTAAAAAGGTGTATGTCGTAAACTTTAGTTGCAAAATAAAACCAGCGACAGCTTGAAAAGAGAAGAGGAGAAATTGGAAAAACAAAAGTTGAAAAGCACAAAATCGTATCAAAAACCACGCAAGACTAGTGTCGAGACTGCTCCGGCGAAATTGCGACCAACTAGTGTCTCAGTCTGTGAATTTGAACCAGAAACAAGGGTAAAGGGAAATTTCATATAAGTTTAAATTTTAAGGTACCCCATTCTGGAAATGCTTGGAAATATTCAAAATATTATTTATCCCTTGTTTATATGTTTATCACATATTCTTTCTGGCTTGAAATGAAATTTGATAAACAGAATAGGGTTAATGCTCATTAAATGACTGCATGTATTTGTTTACAGTTATCAGAACTTCATCGAACCCATTCTGAAACGCTGTTTACGCTAAATCAGGACAAATATAAGAATGAACTTGAAATTAAAAAAAAATATCATGACCCGGTATGTATAACTGGCATTGTATTTGACTTTTTTTTCTATAAATGTAGTCAATAAAAGTGAAACAAAACTTTCTATTTTCGTTTTCTAGATTTATGATGCTATTGAGAAAAGCATGCAGGCATCTCACGCCATGCAGCTTACTCGCTTAAATGAACATCATGAAAGGTACTTAACATGTGAGATATATATATCGTGGTTTGTAATTAGTATAATTTATATACAAATAATTGTATCTTGGTGTAGCTACAGGGATGAAGTGAAAAGGAAATCAAATGTTCAGGGAGTTGAAGAAATTAAAGATCTGAAGAAACTTTTCAGAGATAAAAATGAAAGAGCACGGTAAAGTCACATTTTGTTTCTGCAATATTTGTCCTTTTTTAAAACAAATAATTTTTCAAACCGAATTTTTTTGCTTCTTTATTTTAAGGATGAAGAGGGAAATACAACAGAAACACATTAATCAAGCAGTGGCAGAATTACAAAAGGTATTGAATCATTGTGTTCAAAACAATATTTCCCAGTGTTCATATTTTAGCAATCACGTTACACTTTTTCAATTTTATTTTTAAGCTTGAGGAATACTACCAGACTAGAAAGAAAGAGCTTGAACGACAGCAGGACGATGTTCGCAAAAAATTTGAAGAAGACAAGGAAAAGGCGAGTTTTCTTACAGTATTATTTCCAGCACATGTTTACTGCAAAGCACTGATAATTCAAGTTCAAACTTCTTATAATTGTTATGCCGCGCTATCTTGATTATAGGCATTGGACATTATGAAAAATGAATATGACGAGGAAATACGCAAAATGAAGGAAAAACTTTTGCTTGCTGAAGCTACGAACAAGTCACCTTCCGCTGATATTGAAGTGACATCTTTATGAAATAATGCTAGTAAATGTTGAACATTTTCTTGCAGTAAGTTATAGGTTCATTAGGGAATCTAATTTCGGGTATCGCCTACCCGGGTTCTCTAATTCTTAATTACTCATACTCGACTACTCATACTCATACTTTGACCGAGTATCAAGTGTGAATAGGGAGTTTCATAAATAAACGCTGAATTAATTTAATTTCATATATATAGTAATTATTTATGTTTTACTACTAGCTTAGGCATATTTAAGCTATTTAACAAAGGAAATACTTGAATACCCCGGGTAGCTGAAAACCCAAGTACTTTGGATTCCCTTCTTGTTATTATGGTATATAAGCTTTACTATTTATAGCCTGTAAAGGAACATTAGAATTACCTTAACAATTCTGTTCTGGTTTTTTTGTACTATTCAGGGTGATGTTAACCTTTTGGTGACCTGCTGTCAGTCATGACTCGGTGCCCAATTTTCGAAGACGCTGTTCGTTCTGGGGTGCCATTACTTCCTCTTTTTGCAAAATCTCCCGTAGAGGATTTCCCCTGCAAAATGGCTTGTCTCAATGTTCCACCATCATTCTAGAATATGCCATCGGTCATCTATCTGTGCATGTCAGCCTTGCAATCATTTATTCCTCAACGTCAAATGAAACCATCCGTGAGCAGTGATCACAGGACAATAGGCGGTGATGTGGGTTTGACATTCAGGGAAGATAAATGTGATTCGAAGAAATGAACAAAATAACTCGAACAATTTAAGCTTTTATGAGTGAGATTCTTATTTTGTCTTTTTACTGTCCACTTATTGTACGTCTAGCTGTATTGCTGTATAAATTTGCAGCACATTTGGTCGGTCAGAACCAGTGGTGTATAAGGACTTCTCAATGTATTGAATGGTGCACAATGTGTCTAAGCCTTCCGCAAGCACTTTCTGTAAAAAAATATAAATATATATATTATTTGTGCTATTTGGAGAGAAGTTTTAAAGTTGGGCTTTTACTAATATGCGTTTGTCGATATTTTATTATACAAGAAAGATTTCTTTATATTTTTTGTATACAATTTTGGTTGAAGTCCTTGAAAGCTCCACTTGAATTATAGACCTGCATGTGCTTCAAATTTCTGATTAGTTGATAACTATTGGCAGAAATATTTGATTTGATGCATTAGCTTTTAAAACAAAAATTTAAGAACAATCATGACACTGAAGTGATAAATTGAAAATATGACGATCAGATAAAGCCCCTTTATTATTGTTTTGTCTTGGTTTAACCTTAGAAATGCCACTTTTCGTAAGCACGTATTTGAGTTATCATTGTAACGGGAGAATGATGGAGCTGCGTAGTGATAATCGGGATATAATTTAAAAGGACAATCTGAAACATCCAACAGCCAGTCATTATTTCCTGTTTTGGCTAGGTTGTTTATATATTTTCTAAATGACAGCATGAAAAGCATTGCAAGCAGGTATAAAATTCAAAATTTCATTTATAAACCATAAATGGGTTTTAATTGTTCTTCATAGTTTTAATTACTGAAAAAAAGCTCACTGAATTGAGGAAAAAATAGTAGATAACGACTATGGTTCATTATGGGTAGTCCATATAATGCGTCTTGCATAGAGATTGGGAGGTTGACGTCTATAGAAATCACATTGTTGTTATTGCTGTTTTTCTTTTCACATTTGAAGTAGCATGAGTTTGGCAAGGTACCACCATCTCTTTTTTTGACCACAGGTATACGTACCACATGTTTTTGACATGACTATTTGCTATGCGAGTTAGAAGCTAACGTTACATTTCAAGAGCCTGCTCTTTTGTTTTGGTGGTCAGGAAATCAAAATTACATTATTGTAGGCCGACGACATTCGTGGACCACCCAAATTGTATTCCAAGTCATTGGATATACCTAGAAGTCGTTGTAAATTACATGTACATTTATAAGCATCTGCAATGTTGACCTGTTTTAATCTACTTAACCGTGCATATTTCTCCAGCCGAATCTTCGATCGCCACTCGTACTTTGTTTCCGATAGATGTTTGATATTTTCACTTTTACTATTCCACTCATTGTAAATCTTCTGTTGGTCATCACTGTAAGCTTGTACTATTAAGTACCATTTTTAGAGTTCTATATCATTCCTTCCCACCTGCCCCTCTGTCCTCAAATCTATTCGCCATTTTTGCACAGTTTTTTTTTTTTTTAACGATTTTGTATTGTAGAAACGATGCGTGTATACATGTACCAGATAACTATGCAGTTTTAAGTATTGGTCATTTTCATCCGTGAACTGCCGTGTTGCTGATGCTTTGCATTTTTAAGGCTGCGGTCTTATGTTATTTGTAACTGCGTCGATTGGTGTTGCATGTGTTGTGTCGGTTTTGTTTTTCCCTCGATTAATACTCGTGTCTCTAAATAAATAGCACTCTCTCTCTCTCTCTCTGTATGACTATCCTAGGCATCAAACGTAGGATTTCTCGAAATGAAAAGTTCACTTAACATCGACATTAAGAATCATCAGTTGTCCCGTGATGTTTGACCACTTTGTGCATAAGCTTATAATATACATTCAGTAGTAAACACCCTACTACCATTGCCTATTTGTCTCTTACTGGTTTTGTTTTTTTTGGGGGGGGAGAAGGTTTAAAGAAATAATCAAATGCTAAAATTAACTATCACTTTGATTTAATGGATGAATTTTCATGCATTGTTTTCAGAATTAGGTAGTCTGGTTCGTTAAATTATACCTTTTTCTAATAATAACAAATTACGTACTTCACCAGATTTATTCTTTAAAGGTAGGTGAGGGGATTTAATCTGCTTTTTTATGAATATTTTATTTTATTTTGAGAAATATTGAATTTGAGCTTATTATCTTAGGTCTCTACAAAATTGAAAATGCGTAATTTTTAAAGCTCAACGTGTATTGATGCTATTTTTGTCGTTATGTACAGAAAAGTTTGGAATGAATTACAGTAGAAACTCGATTATCCGGACCTCAATCATCCGGATCCTCAATTATCCGGACGTGCGGAGCCAAGATTTTTTTTAAGGTTAAGACACATGAAACACACATGCTACCTTAATGTATACCTGTAAAGCTCGATCTCCTGAATTGAAAGACCTCCAATTCTTTTAAAAATGAACAAGGATAGTTATACTATTTGCATTTATAAAAGAAGAATGGCGTCACAGTAAAAGTTTATTAAGTGTGTATATCAGTCTGACCGCCTTGTCAGAAAGATGAAACATTGTGTACCAGTTTTGGACTGCATTTCTTAATATTATGCTATGCTTTTCTGAAGTATGAATGCTGTCTCATAATGAAACTTGTGCAAAATAAGTTATTTAATTCATCTGCTGATCACTTTTGAAATAGTCCTTCGATTTTTCTTCAGGACTTGGCTCCATGTTACTGAAAAAACGGTGTGCCATGTTATGACAACATGGGGCACTCGGTTAACATTTGGAATCAAGAAATTGAAAATAATCCTGTAGCGAATTATTTCCATCAATCCCAAATACCATGCGCAGCTGCATAAGGAGCAAACTAATAACAAAAAAACACGATTCAATCAACATTTTCGATAAAGGAAACGCAAAATACAATTTCTTGCAGTTTTTGGTTGGCTTCTACACGTAATGGTCTCCACTTTAATAAGTTGACCAATAAACAAGGATTTTGAAAGAAGGAACATATACTTGGTCACAAGAGAAATAGTGAATTCATCGTTAAACTTACTTTAACATTATTTTATGTAAATAAAAATTAACAACCTGTTTTTCCACGTTTTTTCACAAAAGCGATTTTTTTTTTAAATTTTAATTCGTAGGAAAGTTCACGTCTAAAAATGCGTTTTTTTGCAGATTCTAAAATTATAAATTATTGCCAGTGATAATAAAAAATACAGTGTTTCTTAATAGATGGTAATTCAACTTTTCAAATCGCGTTTTTTTTGCAGAATTTGAAAACGCAAAATGTATGTGACAAAAACTCGAGTTAAGCCGGATCTCCACCAAGACGTACATGTACGTATATACACGTTTTTACAAACATGTGCAAAAGAGTTTGCCCTCCGGGTTTGTTTCAGCCGCCATTTTTTAAATATATGTAAATATCAAAATTGTACAGCTATTAAAGAC